>JAPMOQ010058830.1:1094857-1127732 GCA_026543055.1 Argiope trifasciata | reverse complement strand
ATTAAATTAAATAGAATTAAACATTTCAATATTTACAATATTAGATTTTTCAGAAAAAGGAGATGAGACATTTTAAATTAAAAGTATGGTTCACCTATGAGGTGGGGATGCCAAACATGGTCTAGACCTAAAAATGGTTTATTTCCTTTTTTTCTTTTAAAATATAACATATAAGCAGCATTGGAACTCACACATCCATTCCTGATGAAAAAATTGAGTGCTCAATTTTTAGAAGCCCTTAAGGCACTTGACATCATGTGAGTGTGAACCTCATTCATTAGATAATAAAATACAGCTGAAAATGATTTGACTTGATTGGCCTTGCCATGTTTTAAATCGAAATTAATTAAATATTTTAATTAATTATTATCCCTATTAACACATTATTAAACACATTTACAGTTCTTAATATTACTTTCTTTGTTTATATGATGGGATTTTCTTTTTCATTTATTTACTATTAGAAATTCCTGTTATAAAAAAGAAAGATAAAATACCCAAAATTCGTGGTGGACCAGTGGAGCTAGCAAAATGTGAATACTGTGGTAAACTTGGACCAAAAGCGAAATTCAAAAGATCCAAAAGATTTTGCTCTACATCATGTGCGAAGCGATTTAATGCTGGCATTACAAAACGCTTTGCTATTATTTTACCAGATCAGGATCAAAAACCAGGTTTGTATACTCTTCATACATTCAACTTTTATTTTATAAGAAGGAAATTGTTATTTAAATTCTTATATAATAAAAATTATTTTACAAGGAATTTTTAAATTTATTAAACAATTAAAACAGAAATGCAAACCTCAGTATATTTATGCATAGAACTTTGAAATTATAAATTTATTTCCCCCAAAAAATAATAATAATTTTATTTTTTAAAATTATCTTTACAAATGCATTGTTAAATAATTAACAGTTACCTAAAAATTCTATTCACAGTATAATTTTTTTAAATGACGTTAAATTATACCATTTTTGACAATAGATACTTATTTTAGATCGTTAAATTGAACTTTTGCATATAGTTACAAATCTAATTTTCCCATAAATCTGATATTTAAATTTTTTCTCTGAATACAAATTTATATTATAGTATATGCCAATAATGTGGGGGGGGGGGTGTTTAAGAGCACCTAGGCACAGGGGCCTTTAATCTCTCTTTCAGCTGAAATGAATGATGAGTAACAAACAAACTTATGTTGAACAAGATTATTGCACATAAATTACATTTGCTATGTATTAAGAACATTACAAAATATTAGATAGCATCTGAAAAGTATTTTAGAAAGAAAAAAGAAAAAAAAATTAAGACTTAATTTACAGTGTTAGTTAAAACGTTTGTCATGATAGGTTCATGGGCTATTGGCGGAAGGGGTAATCACATCGTCAAGTGGGGATGCAAGGTAGAATATTTGCCCATTTGAGGTAGAATATTTGCCACAATATTTGCCCATAAGGAGGTTATTTGCCCATTGTGGTGGATCTCAGGACCTCAGCTAAGATCATTAGTTTCTCCCAAACATTGTCTTTTTGCTCCATTGCCACTACTGTACTGGGGATGTCGTTAATTACTGAGAAGATTTTATTTAGTTTGGGGGCTAGCTTTAATACATTGTAGATGTTTCCTCCATGGGGGATCGTCATTTTCCAGTTGTTGGTTAGATTATCTTTTTATCTCTCCTCCGTATCCCAAGGGGAAGGGGGCTTTCTTCGTTGTGTTGTCGCTACTTCAGCTCTGTTGCTGTCGGGTTGAGGTTGTTTTTACTTTTAATTGCATCGGCGTAGCTTCTTTTGGCTCTATTGTTTGTATCTTGGGGTATTTGGGACATCCTTTGTCTTTGCCATGTGGTTACCTCCACAGTTAATGCATTTTACTACTGCATCATTCTTTCAATCCCTAGTCATGGGATTTTCAGCTCAAACAACCCACTTTGGCTGCAGCCGTCGGAGCCATGGTTCCATAACTGAGAGTTAAAGCATTGGTAGCTTTGTTTGGTTTGGTATTTTTACAATGAAATACATTAAATTATGAATATTATAAATTTGCTTGATATTTTTGGATTTAAACATGTGTATTTGAAAAATTGGGGGGGGGGGATCTCTAGTTTTAAATTTTTTGAGTTGATTAACTCAATCCACTCGAAATCCTTTTTCCGTTAACTAGGTTTTAATTTCCTCGAGGTCAGTATTAATGAGAAAGCCTTTAATTACTATTTTAATTAGTTCTTCAGCCCCATCCGAAGTATTCACTTTTTTGCTCGTCTAAATAGCTGGTTAGTTTTCTATCATCAGAGGATTCTACAAAGATTTTAATGAACTCTAATGCTTCCTTGGCTTTGCAGTTTAACTTATGAGCTATATTTAGTCTTTTTATCATTTCTCGATACTCCGCATTTCCGCGTATCATAATGGTAGTAATTTTGGATTGAATTTGTGTTTCTGTCGATGGGTCATTACATTTAATATGGTTTAAAATTTCAAATTTATTTTGAGTTGCAATTGGCTCGACTATCGTCGCTGGTGGAAATTCTCTGCTAACTTAGTTGCTACATTTTCTTTTTGGAAATTGAAATTCGTCATTAGCTTTGTTTTTATTTTGAACATAAACAACTTCTTTAACAATATTAACTTTCATGTCCGCTTTTTCTCTGACCTTATCCTCCCCCTTGAGGGTAGCATTTAATTCGATTTTCATATTCGCTGTCAACTTTACCAAGTTTTATGCAACTTTTAAATGGGCGGGGAGTTCCCTTCCTATGATATTTTTTCAGAATACTAACTACCTGCTACAACGACTGCTTCTTCTACTAGTTCGAATACTCTCTTAAAATTAACTCCTACCCTGTCAAGCCTACTTTTGATTTCCTCACATTTTTCATTAAAAATATTTTTATCGTGAATACTGGAGGGGACGCTCAACATGTGCTCCATTCTCCTAGTTCTTCAGTAATCCTCGGCAGCAATTTGTTTATGTTTATAGGAACTTTCAGGTCATCCAAGGTCTTGGTGGTCTCAATTCCATTCAGAGTGTCTACAATTTTGGCTTGTAGTTCCCTATTGGATCTTAGGAAATCTTTAATCATTAAGGATACCTCAGCCTGGATACCTTCCTCGTCGTCGGACTTCATATTAGCATCCATAGGCCCTCCCATCTCTAATTCCATAAAAGACTCTTCAACAGAAATATTTGTTTTTATTCAGGGTGTCTTCAATTTTGGCTTGTAGTTCTCTATCGGATCTTAGGAAATCTTTAATCATTGGGGATTCCTCAGCCTGGATACCTTCCTCGTCGTCGGACTTCATATTAGCATCCATCGGCCCTTCCATCTCTAATTCCGTAAAAGATTCTTCAACAGAAATATTTGTTTTTATTCAGGGTGTCTTCGATTTTGGCTTGTAGTTCCCTATCGAATGTGAAGAAATCTTTTATCATTAAGGATTCCTCAGCCGAGATACCTTACTCGTCGTCGGATATTATATTAGCATCCATAGGCCCCTCCATCACTAATTCCGTAAAGAACGAGTCAGGCCACGCTCTTTCTGTCAGTACGGTAGTGGGAGGTTCGTCTGGAGCTGAAAAGAAACACATCTACTCAGTACAAAAGTGACATATTATAATATACATTATACTAATATAAACTTCAATATAAATACTAATACAAATACTAATATAAAATAATACATTATACTAATATAAATTTTAACATATATTTCCATTAAAACAAAGTTTATTGAAAATAGGGGGAAAAAGAGTAAATATTTGAACATAATGGCCTTAATTTATGTTGTATAAATTTCAGCTTCCTTGTCTTTGAAAATTTCAACATTACCTTGTGTATTATCTATAGGCATTATGAACAAAATTAAGTTTGAAATGTAAAGAGATTTAATTAATATACTTCAAGATTGAGTTATCTGGTGTTTTTATTGTTCATATTATCATTCCTTAATTGCAACTCTGCAGAATGAATTTACTTTAAGTACTTCTGAATCATTTTCATCTGTAAAAAGAGAGTAGTGAAACTAACAATGAAAATATTTCACTCACCTCCCCTAATACCATTAACTACTGGACAATCATAAAAATAGTTAATATGAAATGCCGTATTTAATGTTTAAAAATAAATCATATCGGCTATATTGGGAATTTATTCATACATACATGAAACTTATTGCACAGTTATATACAGTTGTATAGTGTACAAACATTTCTTTCAAGATTGAGCTTTATGACTTTTTTTAAACCAAATTTATAAAAAAAATAATAAAAAAGATTCAAATATGCATTTTAAAGTATAAGATGTTATTATAGCATTGTTTCAAAACTTATCATTATTAAGTAGTTGGAGCAACGTTTTTAATCACTTAATGACTTTTAATATGCCATTTATGAAAATTGCTATTCTTATATTTTTAACTGTATATTTTATATAAGATATTTATACTGCCTCATGCCTAAAGATTGGTTGAACAATATATTGTATTTAACAATTTTAATAAACAGTATATTTGTTATATAAAATAACCTGTATTATTATAGAGGAATTTATATGCTCTTAGTTTTATTTTCCTGGTATATATTGTGCAGGAAGTTTTTCTCAAATTTACTTGGTGTATTTTTTGTTTTAGGTGAGGTTTGGAAATGTGAAAAAGCTATTTACAAAATTAAAAGTCACTGATGATTACCAATGCATAGAAACTGCTTCTGACAATTCTTTATAAAGTTTCTATACATTTGAATATTATGTAAATATTATGCATTCAACACTGAATAGGTACAATTGAACATAATCAGTGTTTTAATATAATGCAACTCAATGGAATGAAATAATTCCAAACCTACCTAAATCTTTTTAAATGAAGCTAATTACAAAGGTATAGTTGGAAATAATAAAATTAATGGAAAATTTGGTTTGTTTTGCCTCTGTATTACAATAGTAATATCTATGAATTATTTAAGTTTAAAAACTTGTTATTTGATTATGACAGTTAAGCAAATCTTTTAAATGATTTTTTTCTAAAGATACCATTAAATTTTAGAAAGTAAGGTTTATACAAAGTGTACAATATATCTGATCCCTCTTTCTCTCATTCTCACTTAAATATTACATATTATTTTCTTATTAAAGTAATTTGATAATTCATGAAAATAAAATTTAAAAATTACTATTAATAAGATTGGGTTTCAAAGTAATAAAAGGAAATAAGTGGTCTTATTTAATTTTACTATTGTATTAAAAATATAAAGAATTGCATAGATTGCAATTACTGAGAACTCAAATTATATTTCATTCAGTCAGTACTTTAATACTCAGCCTTGCTTGATCAGATAAAAGCAAGTTAGTTATGTTTAGAATTTCTTAGATCATATGTGCATATACATTTAGTCTCAAGGAAATGCTTGAGATATGAAAAGAAAGAAGATTTAATGAAATATTTTTATAATTTAGAGGTGATCAAGTTTAGACTTCCTCTTATTCTAGTACTTTTAATAAATATTACTCCATAGAGGTTTTTGAATATATTATCATTCCATTAGATGTTGAAGTGTTTGGTTAAAATAGTTTATTATGTGAATGAATGTTACAAATTATTGGTTAAGTGGATTGTGTATAAAAGCAGCCTTACTGTTTTCTAAAAGGACATTACTAAGAAATCCAATGGAAATAGTCCAAAATATATATATCCAAAATATAGTCCCATATATATTGTGCAATAAATATGCTTGTTTATTATTAACTATGTTCAAACAATTGTTACAAAAGATCTATTAAAATATCAGCATACAAGGAAAGAACATATTCAGAAATCTGAATATATATGTTGTAAAAAATTTTTCCAACCAAATTTAAATCAAAATTTGACACATAACTATTATCTACATAACTATAGTCTCAAAATCACATATCAAATTTCATATATTTTTCATTGTTTTTTTGAATAGTCACAGTTACATGCTTGTGAAAGTGCAGATAGTCAACTTCCAAGATTTCAAGTTTTCACATCTTTCTGGTTATATTGCTGTACTTTATTTACACAGTACAAACAGAATTGGGGAATTGCATAATTAAATTATTTTTAATTTTAACTAAGCCTTTTCTTTTCTTCTTTTTTTTTTTTGTATTAATGTAAATATTTCGTTTTTGTTTTAGGAGAAGAAATAAGAAAACATAAAAAGAAAGGAAGTAGTAAAAAAGGTAAGGTTATTATCCTTACATTGAAATTGAGTTTAAATCTATGGTCAGTATAGTCATCTAGCATCTGACCATTGCCAATGGATGACAAAAAACTTACCTTCATTTAGACATATTTTACCCTTACAATACAAATTCTTCAAAAAATATAGCTCAACTATTTTCTGTAAATGTCTTCAACATAATTTTCTTAAACAGTATGTTTGAAATAACATAAATACTATATGTCAATGAATCATTTATCTCTACTTACTTTATAAAAAGTATCTCTGGCATATTTATTGCATTATGTTTCCTAATAAAGTGTTACAAATTTCTTTTTTTTTTTTTTTTTGCTTATATTAATTAGAATATCAGAATTTTGATATTTTTATTATTATATTTAATATTATTTATTTAATTATTATATTATTATTATATTAATAATATTCTTATATTTTAATTTTAATATTTTTATAAAATTTGTTTTTCTTGAATAATACTTCTGAATCAAGTTGCTGAAATTTCGTAATACATGTGATTAATACCAAAATTGAAGCCACTAAAATGTACTTTTAATTTTTTTTCAGTTTAGTCATAATCATAATTTATTTATTGGTAATTAACATTTTGTTTCGTTTGAAATCAAAGCATGTATATAATATCTGAAATGCTATGAAATTATTTGATTTTTTTTTAAACTTACATCTGATTGTATAATTATTTTATTAAAAATGGAATTAAATTTTATTTTGATTGAACTATGAAATAAGCTTTTTTGCTAAATTAAATTATGTGACAATTAATTAGCATTCAATTTTGAACTGATTCACCCTCACACTATGAGCATTGATAATTTTATTTGTAACTAACAAACATCTCAAAACTTAGCAATTCTTTTTCCTTTTCCATGTTTTGTGTTATGTCCTTTCTTCTCACTTTTACTGAACAAGGTTCTATAATATTAATTAATAAATGCATTTTGTGAATGCTTCTATCTTTTGTAAAATTTTAAAATAGAGTATAGAAAATCACAATTAGCTCCATTATAACTGTATGCATCAAATAAAAATGTCTTAAGGAAATAGAATATATTATCATAAATTATTGTTTTGATTTTTTGCAACAGATTTTTAGCTCTATGCTACACAATCATTAAGCTTCATTGCATATTTTTATGTATGGCATAAGCAAAATATTTTTCAAAATTATTTGCCCTAGTAAATCAATTAGGTAAAATGATGCTATGGTATGCAATTGTTAAGTGTATATATGTATACATCATACCAGTTCAAATATTAATAGAAAAAAAATTGGAAACTATCATACTATATTGATAATAAATACATCCAAATCTGTAATTTCAGTACCTTTATTAAACACTTCATTGTAAAGTGTTTATTTCAGTCCATCTTTTTTCCTTTAAATTTGAACCAGAAATATTAGAATGAGCCAATATTTAATCTTTCATATTTTATAGTAACATGAAGTAACAACAACAAAAAATTATTCATAACATCAACATTGGATTTTGTTCCATGCATTTAATTCCTGTGTGTATAAAAAAAATTGTTTGTTGGAAGTGAGTACAGATATTTCATAGCAAAACTCTTTTACTTTATTTATATAGTGTCTATCCTGAATTAATGCAATTTATAGCTATATATGTGCACTTTAAACTATTATAGAAAACTGCTATTAATTGTATTTCTTTCATTTGTATCATATTTGAATCTTTGTACAAGTTATATATTTTCATGTCATAATTCTGACCAAATTTATTCACACATCTAAATATCAGGTGGAAAATCAAAAAAGAAGAAACTTGGTCTGAAATCAAAGAAAAGCTGGAAAAAATCTGAAAATAAATTGTATGAGGAGAAGGAATGGGTATGAATTTTGTTTTATAAATGCAACTTTAAATAATTGTTCAACATAAGTTGTTAGATATCAGTACCATATATTTCCAGATATGAACCAATATATGTATGAGTCAAGAATAGAGTTTTTTCTTCCAAAATTTACTGATTCAATGCATATATAAACTGAAATAAAAATTTGAAGTAAAGCAAGGAATGTTCAAGCCTGTTACCATTAGAGCAAAGCTATTTTATCAAGCAGATAAAATAATCGGTATATTTTCCTATAAAGTTATTGCATACTAAAAACATAACTGAGTCAACTAACCAACCATTGATGATAGGTTTATAAAAGTTTCTTTTTTGCTATTTTTCTGTACTGATTTTGATATATTTTCCATTTGCAGTTTTCTGTATTGTGCTTTGTCAGCAGTAGATTTTGCCAATATCGCATATTTAGCAACTCAAATTAGTAATAAAAAAATATCATAGATAAAACAACTCATTTTCAGAAGAATTATTTATTTCACCAAAATAAATAATTCATTTAATTTAATATTTTTACCTGATGAAATATGAATTATAAAAATTAAACATTATCTCTTTATTGCTAATGCGTATCTAATTGAATAATACCTATCTCTTTGACAAAATCATAGATCCACATATGTTAACCCTAATTATTTAATTTTTAAAAAAATTCCAAAAATTCTTGCCTTTTACACATAAACATTCAATAAATTACCATCTGGCATTGTTTAGTATGATTAAGAGCTGTATCAATTTTATATTTTATATTATATACTACTTATAAGAAAAGTATTCGATTTCTTTTTTAGTTAAGGTCATTATTTTGAATGTGGAAAGGTAGTCAGTCAATGGCTAGAATTTTTATTTTCAGTAGAAAAAATTAATTTTTAAATGTTTGCTGTTAACTATCTTATATTTTCATTTAATTTGATTTTTGCAGCTTTTGATTTTTAAGTGCATTCCTTATTTTATCTGGAGACAGCATCAAATCAGGAATAGTTTTAAGTGTACATAATTTTTAACAAGTCACTGACAAGTTACATTTTGGTTCTAACAGCTCCAAAATTAAATACATTTTGAAATTTTCTCTTTTTTTCAAAATGATTTATTTGGAAGAAAAAAATATATATATTTATTAAAACTTCTGTTATACTTTTCTTGTTTGTTATCTAGAGCAATTTTCAGAAAATAAATATAGTGGTTAAATAATATCATCATCTTAATCTTTTTATATTTTGCTTTGACCACTTCAGAATATTCAGCCAGTTCCACATATACCAGAAGAAATGATTGAAGAAAAGACAGAAATTCACGAAGAGCCAACAGAAGAAGTATCCAGCATGGAAGTTGAAGAAAGTTTAAATACTAGTGTGTGTAAAGAAGAAGAAGAGGAAGAAGAAGAAAGCCGTCCACCTACTCCAGTTGTAGAACCAGTTGAAGAAGAACAAACTCCTGTGTCTCATACAGAGTTTGCTACAAAATCCCCATTGAAGTGGACGGTAATTATTGTTTCTATCCATTTATGCGTATATGTGTGTTTAAAAACTTTTGCAATTTCTTCTCTGTCATCTTCATCTTTTTTTTTTTTCCTTCATTTGGATGATCACAAGCTTTAACATTGAAGCATTAAGATTTCACTCAGATTATAGTCACCAGAAGGCAGTAAGATCTCAATTTCGAAACTTCAAATTCGAAACCAGACTTCACCCAATTGGTATTAACAATATTAAATCTGCTGTCAAAGCTCAAGCTTTTCATGCTGATATGGAATGAAAGTTTTCAAAGGGCTAGGTTTCAACTTGGCTGTAATGAAAATGGTAAAATCCATCCAAAAGTAGTCCTTATGTTGATTCAAAATAGGACACTATTATAACTAAACTAAATTTTCATAGAGCTGTTAGTCTATGTCATCTCTAATCAGTAAGTAGATGGATTATATATTTGTTTTATTTTGTTACAATGTGCAATGGGTATATTTTTGTTACCACATTCTTCTATAATATTGAGCAATATTGTTATGTACACAAAAATATTCAAAAGTCACTGTCATTTTTTATTGCATTGTTATTTAAAATTCTGAATCAAATGGTTTAGCTTTAGCTTGACAACTCTATATGAGATTTTATGTAGAAAAATTTACTGGAGCATTTTTTAAATTTATTTATCAAGAGCCAAATATTGTTCATTGTTCAGTATTGATATAAACAAAGTTGAAGAAACTTTTTTTAATTATATATTTGATAACTTAGTATTGATCAAAGTTATTTCTAAGTGTACTATAATGTTAGTACTATTGTAACTCCATATTAATATAATTATTGATATGTTATAAATTTGATAGTTTTGTCATGCATTTTACCTGGAATTAGAAAAGCCTGTTAAACCATTTAAAATTGTACGTTATTTTTTAAATTATATTTTGTCCTTTATTTAAAATAAAATTAATTAATTTTAATTAAAAGCAACATGATACATGTTTTTCCGAAAAATTCTGCACTGTGATTTTTACTGTGTATAGAACATGCAAAACTAATTCTGTTTAAGGAAGCAAGCAATAATTGTGATTAACAATTCAAATTTTATAGAGAATTCTAGTGTTGAAATGTTTATCTTCATAAATTAAATCAAACCAAACAGAACTAATCATTTCAGAAAAGAATACAAAATAAATATATAATAAATTCTTGATAACCCAAAAATGAGATCTTAAGAATAACTGTAATTGATACATATTACTTAGTATTTATTTATAGTATACATTAGCTACTTATATGATAGATACCTCTTACATATAATTTAAATTCACTCTTATGCTCCCATATTATATTCTTAATACAAAATTGTCAAAAAAAATTATTAAAAAAATTATTCAAAATTAGACTGAAACTCCATTATACTTAAACTCCACATTTAAAAAAAGTTGTATCACCATAGTTTATCCTGTGCATTGACAGTCTTGTTTACCAAATTAGTGAAACAGAAAAAATAAAACTAACTATCAAGTTCTAGGTCCAAATATCTGTGTTAGTCACTAGATGAGGTAATAGGAGACATTGTATGACAAATTAAAAGTCAGAATAAAAATAATCAAGAAATATTATAGAAAAATGAAAAAAAAATTAATTCAATAATGTATAACATGAGGTTAGTTTTAATGTGAAAATTAACACTATACTAGTGGATTGTACAATATTGAATAGTATAGCAATACTCATATTTTATATCATTTAAATATTATAAATCAAAATTTTTAATCTATGAAATGAGCAACATAGGTTCTGAGGAAATAAGGCTAGAAAAGTAAAGTTGGGAGTTGTATTGACTAACACAAATTTTCCAGTGATTTTAAATGAGGAGAAAATAAGTTTTCACTTCCTTTCTTAAAAAGATATATTAAATTTTAAATTGTTAAATATTTTGATAAAAAAATTCATAAATACCTAGTGAAATCAAGCACTTTATTTGTTTTCTATTTTTGTATCTAGAACACTTTTGCATTTTTTTTCTCCATAATATTGTTTAGCTGATGGTATTTTTAGATGTACAGTTATTTACCTTCAATAATAAGATCACATATGTTTTGGCATAACTTTAGCAATATATATATATATAATATAAAGAAAATAAGATAGCTGAATAAAAGTGAACTAAAAAAAGATATCTACTGCTAACAAAAAAAAAACTGACATTGCTCATAAAATATTATCTCCCAAAAGTTTCAATAAATAATAAACATTTAAAATAATTAATAAACATTTAATGTTCCTTTCTTTGCCCTATTGTATATATCAACATGGATAATAGATCAGTTTACCTCTATTAAAATAATTAATAAACATTTAAAATAATAAACATTTAATGTTCCTTTCTTTGCCCTATTGTATATATCAACATGGATAATAGATCAGTTTACCTCTATTGAAATAATTAATAAACATTTAAAATAATAAACATTTAATGTTCCTTTCTTTGCCCTATTGCATATATCAACATGGATACTTCTATTAAACAACAGTTATTATTCAACAGTTTACTTCTATTAAAATAAAGCAATAATTGATAACCACGCACATATATTTTTAAATCAGAAAAAGTATTTCTTACATTTTCTACTAAAATTTCCCTTTTTTAAGGGAAAAATAACTTTAAAGTATAGAACTTTATTTTACATATTTGCTTTGCATCCAAAGCAGAAAAGGAATTGTTTTATAATCTGTTAGTGTTTTTTTTCTGTCATTCTATGACTTATCAAATTATTTTCCATTTATAGGTTACTGATGTTGTTGATTTTGTTCGAGACATGCCTGGGTGTTCAGACTATGCAGATGAATTCAGAGCTCAGGAGATTGATGGACAAGCACTTTTGCTTTTAAAAGAAGATCATCTAATGAGCCTAATGAGTATGAAATTAGGACCAGCTCTAAAAGTTTGTGCTAAAATAAATTCCATGCGAGATGAAGTAAGCCATTAGGTTTGAACATTGTTATGTCTGGTTTTGATACAGATTTAATTCCCACAAGACTTCTAGAAGGCATTTGAGCTTGATAGGTTGGTGGCAAAAACTTTTCCGGTGTAATGATTTCAAAAGACTCTTATTAAATTGTAATATATTTATAGTGTTGTAAGCAAATGCTTGTGAATGTGTGAAAAACAGTGCTTCTTCTATTGTGGAAGTTGAGTTTTTATTATTCTGAGACCATGTGTAAACGTTCATTTTTACTTGACACTAAGTATTGAAGGACATCTTTTAACTTATTGAGTAACAATACTCAATTTTTTTAGTTATCTATCATTCAGACTTTCATAGAAATATTTTTCACGTGTCTGTTTCCTATTTAAGTTGTCGGACTTTGAAACCATATGTTATACATTCCTTGTGAAGATATGCATCATGTTGCAAGTATCATTAAGTATATACAAATAAAAACTCATTACTTGCAGGTATAAACAATGACAGGTTGAAATGGCAAGTAATAAGTCAAATAATCATCAAGCTTTAACTAAAAATGCTTGGTTTAAGAGCAAACTTTTTAGGGTTTGTATAAAAAATAAACTGTTTGAGCATTCTAAAAAATGCACAGAAATACCATGAATAAAAAAGTAATTCCTTTTATGATTCATAAATTCGTTAGAAAGTTATCATTTTCTTAAAATACGCTTTAAAAAATAAGTGCATTTTTTTCATTGTGCAAGTTAGTAAAATCTCTTTTCACAAAGTTAATTGTTCAAAATAAGAAGGAAATGGTCCAATTCATTTTGCAATGGTGTTAAGGAAATAATCAAAATATAAAGCTGAATATTTTTGTGCTGACAAAACAAATTATTATGCAATATATTTTTAAAAATAAATATCATTAAAATGTCAAAAATTTCGGTTAATGTCGAAAATTCAAACATAAGTGTGCAAATTTGTGATCAATCTTTTTGAAGATTTGGCAAAGCTCTCATTGTAATTCAGAGTTGCAGTTTTTAATATATTTTTATTTCAGAAAGTGAAATATTATTTCTGGAATAAAAAAAAAAGATAATTACAAATTAATTAAAGTTGATCACAAATTTTTCTTATATTTTTAAAGCAATATATAATAATGTATTTAAACATATTACTGATTTTCATTACTATTTGAAAGTCATATTTACTATTTAAGCTTTCTCTTAATGCATGCATTGTGACTGTATTGTTGTTGTTGTAAACCAATATTATAAGTATAAAACATATGTTTTAATTTGTTTCATATATATATTAATTATAGAATTAAAATGTCATTTTTTTCACAGAACAAAATTTAATGAATTATTATTTGTGATTTTTGAATTCTGGAATATTTGTATTTCAGCATTGTTTATTGATTCACTATTTTGATTTTTGCCGGCAAGCCTCGAATATAGATTATTTTAAATTTATTGCTATTCAAGAAAGGTTCTGTCTAATTATCAGTATAAAAATTCATTTGTTTTTCTGTACTATGAAATGTTTTGTATAAGTTAATGTTTTAAATATAAACATTTTATATAAAACAGTAGATGAAAAATATTTATCTAGTGCAAAGTGATGTGTGTGTTTTCTGTGAAAAATAATTTTTCATTATACTTGGATGCATGTTGGGAAGTACTTCATATTATAAGAACTACAAGTGTGTATTTCATTAGTTGTTAATATACAATATTATTAACTATTAATCATTAGTATAAAAATATAAATGTTAATTAAGTTTTCTCGAATTATTGTTGTTCCTTATTGTTTCTTATACTGAAAAAAGAAAGAACATAATTTTACTAAGTCATACAGTATATACTTGTTTTATTTGTTAATTTATATCCAAAAAATTCTTGCTATCTGTTTATGCAAGCTATTTTTTTATTTTCTGTTATAAAGTAAAATTAAATCAAAGCATTGCTTTTTATATGTTAAAGCTTTATATAGAAACTTATTTTTAAAGTGTTTCTTTTCAATAAAATATAAACAATGTTGAGGAGTAAATTTCATTTGAACTTCTTATAAAACTAGCAGCTGTAAATACTTCTAAATTAAAACTTTTATTTATCTAGTCACTGAAAGTTTGAACCTCATTCTGTGATTTGTTACTTATGTTTCTCGTAGTAAGCTTTAAGAATAAAGCATTTGTTCAAATCTATTTTACTGTCAAGCGCTATTTAATTTAGTTCATTTAAATGTTGTTGTTATATTCTAAGTTCATATCTCACAGTTTTGCATTATATCTATGACTCTTTTTTACAATATATATATAGTTATAATAATTTTTATACATATGTTACCATGAAAGAAATATATAATAATTTCATAAAATAATGGTTGAAGTCTGTTAATGTGAAAAATGTATATGATCTATCATTTAACTAAGAATTACATTATAGAATAATTACTTAAATCTAATGAAAGCATACAGAAAGTATACAAAGTAAAATAATTTTCTTTCCTGAATTAAACATCAAATTTTTGTCAAAGTATATATAAAATTGTTAATCTGTAGAATATCTAGTTTCATAGGATGACTATCACTGTGAGAATCATCAACTATGCTAAGCTTTTGAATGAAAATTGTATGATAGATTTTTAAATGAATAATAAGTATAGATAACATAATTTATAATGTTTGAATCTTTACTAAATAAGTGTGGAGCAGTAGTTTTTTTTTTTTTTTTGTGTGTGTGTGTTTTTTTTTTCTTTTTTTTTTACACATAAAAAATAATTGTATTTTATTTGCAAAACTTTAACTTGTTTATTCAAAAACTTTAATTTCAGATTGTTATTAATTCAAATTTTTCTTTTGTCTTAAATTTTTTTATTAAAATTTAGATTTAAAATATCATTTAAAATTCAAGTTTATTTTGGTTAGCTCCAAACCATAATTAAAAATATGCATTATTTTTTGTAGTTAAATTTGTTTATACCTTGTGTCCATGCCTAATTTTATGTGGAATATTGGTAATAATTTTTTAGTATACAAGTATTTGTTCTCAAGGTCACTCATGTTTATTTATTAAAATTACCCATTATCTTTTTAATTAAATGTTATTAAATATTAAAAATAAATCTCAACTGTAAATTTTAATTTCAAATTTCACTTTTCATAAATTTGAAAGCCAGTTTTCCATTAATTCAATTTCTGAATAAATTAAATTATTATTGTGGTCTTATCAGCTTCAAATTAGTTTATTTCTTTCTATCTGACTAATATTAGTTAATCAATAGAATATCTAGTTTCATGGGATGACTATCATTGTGAGAATCATTATACAAAACATTAGCATGACTTCATCCATTCTTTAATGAAATATTTGAGTGCTTTTTAAAATAGTCAAACAGTTGATTACATTTTTATCAATAATATGTATATAATATTTAATTTTATTCTTTCTTTAAATCTGTTTCTACTTTTTTTTTTTCATTGTGAAAAATGTTTTTTGTCATGTTTTCTCTTCATCAATTTTGTGTTATTTATATTTAATGTTACTTTATAATTTTTTTCAGCTAATACCCTTTTAAGCTTTTGCTGTGCAATATATAAGCTTTTATAGATAACTTAGGAAATTGTTACACAGCACTTCCTAAGAAATATGTAGCACTAGTTAATAATATTGTGCTTTAATCGTTGATTTCTAGTTAAGTGTAGATTAGATGTCTAGGCAAATCATATTTTTAACCAGCATTTGCAAAGTATTAGAAGTGCATAAATATTGATTTTCATGCATAGTATTTATATACCTGTTTTAAGAAAATCCAGGGTAGCAAAAATTATTAAGTTTTTTTGTACTAACATTTGATTAGTTTACTAAGGGTGTTTTATTTATTTACCCACCGATCTTTATATGCTGTTCTTGGACTGTCAAGGTTTAACTAGTTATTTTTGTTCCTTGATTATTGCATTTATTAAATGCATGTTAAAACTAGGTTACATTTCAACATTAATTTGGGTAGTTATGATTGAAAAAGTGACATTGATGATATAATCCCAACTGTTGAATTATAGGGCCACTTTCCCATGTTTTGGGCTGGATTACCAAATAACTACAGTAGGCAACTGCCTAAAGATTGCTCCCACTCCACACTTTGGATGGAGGGAAGACTTAAAGTTTTACTATATTTATATCTTAAAGGTAATTTATTTTTATGCTTTCTGCTGATTTATGACTCATGCATTTGTACTTCAAATATTTTTAATTTTATGAAGCATACAAAGAAAAGATATTGCAATAAAAAAACTAAATTGAACTCAACATTTTGATGAATCTTCATATTCAGACTCTGAGTCTATAAATACATTTTTGGAATAATGTTGTTCATTGACAAACATAACTCAAAAACAGAGCTGGATGGATAAAACTTAGTTTATAGTGTTTGCAACAAAATATCAATTTTTTAATGAAATTCATTCATAGGAAGTATATCTATCCTGCTGTCTGATTATAGGTTAGCACATTAGCACTATCTCTTATTTATGTCCTAAAATAGCTTTCACATAACTTCTAAAAGGGAAATATTAAAGAAAAATTTTGAATTAATGGGCTTCTCCTTAATTATAGTTAATTTTGAATAAATGACTACCATTTTGTGCTCAAAATGTGAACCTAGTTTTATAAAGCATTCTATGTTTGTTTATAGTTTTTTTCCCCTTCTAAATTTAGTTTTGAAGTTTGTTGATGTGTTGTTAGTGGCCAGTTTTGCAATTTGCGTGTTTCTGTTAATGCAGGTAAAGTTATATGTTAGTGTAAAATTATGCATTTGTTTTGTTAGAAGTGGATTCACTTCAGTTCCTTGGTGTATAAGCATGTTAAAAGAAACTATTTTAAACTTAATCTATTATTTAGTCGCTTTTGTATTGTATGTTTTAGTTAGTTGATGTTCTATTAATATAATTAGCTTTATTTTAAGATTGTGAAAGTTATATTTTATTTACTTACTATGCGAACCTGTACATACAAATGGAGCTATTTTAATGACCATTAGGTTCTATTTTAATAAGTAGCTGTTTCATGAAAGAAGGAATTTATACTAATTATCTTTTTTTATTTCAAAATGTTTTTCTCCCTCTTTAAATTGATTCTTTATTTCCATGAATTCAGAATGCTTTGATATGCAACTACAAATTCAAATGTGAGAATGAATAATGTGTAATCAATTAACTTTTCTAGAATTGTACCTAGATTTGCAAGATAAAAAAGTTCTTTTGTATTTTAATGAAGATAAGAAGATTCTAAGAATCCTAAATGTTCTTTGACATGTCATGAATTGAATGGGGGAGAGATAATCATTGGAAGATGAAAACGAGGTAAAATTATACTATACAAAATTTTTACTTGGTGAAAATCATAAAATATAGATTTATATTTATACTTTAACGCTGGGTTTTTAAAAAAATGACAACCAGAAAAGAAATATTATTTAAGAATAATTACTTACTTAATTTTAATTATTGTCGATTTTCTTATGTTACTAATGGACATATTTCAAAAAATATTTTTGACCATCTATTTAAAAATACTTTCTTATATAAGAAATTCAGATTTCAAAATTCTAGAATTTGTCTATAAGTCTAATAAGAATTTGTCTAATAAGAAAAAGGTTTGACTTAAAAGACTTTTTTTTAAATTATCCATTTAAGCTTCTTGATATCTAGATGCAGTAATTAAGGTTTAAATTACAAACTGTAAATGCTGAAATTATTCAAAAAGAATTCATTATTTATTTTTACTTCTATTCCATGATTAAGTATATTAAACTAGAGTTCATCAAAATATTTATATTTAATTTCTGAGCTAAAAATTAATTGTATGATGTAAAAGTCGTGACAAATTTTGATTTGTGTTAGAAATCGAAATTATCCGAATAACTAATGCTACTTTCAATACAATGTAACAATTAAGTTACAATACAAGTAACAATAAGCTTCAAATTCTAAAAGAAATTGTTATAATTACAAATGTTCTGGCAAAAAATTGATTTTATGAATTGGAATATGCTATTTCCATTGCTCTGCATCAATGGAAATAATATATTTCAAAGCAAAAAATAAATAAATACACATTTAGCATTTATGAATAATTATAATTACATTAATAATTATTAATGTAATAGAATAATTCAATTTTCCCATTTTCATCTGATATATTTAGTCAAGCTTTGAACATCATTCACGTTTTGTCACACAAGATGTTGGATTTCATTGAATTGCATTGGCATTTTTACTTATGCATCTTGTATATTGTTAAAAGTGACGTTAGCGTGTTTTCTTTTTAATTTGATGATAAATTTTTATCTATGTCGGGTGCAATTTCGAGCTGTGAAAATCTGTTTTTAATGTTTTTTCATATCACTGCCATTGTAATATTTGTAGGTAAAACCATTCGTATAATACTTATGTAGGTTAAAAATAACTGATAAAAAAAATCTTTCCAAAGTTTTGTGAAGAGAGATTTTTTCCCCTTTGTATGTGTTTGTGCATGTATGTCTAATAAATAATCTAGTCAAAATCTATTTGTAGTTCTTTTATTTTTGTTAACAAATTCGATTCTTGTAGTTTTACAGAATCATGAAAAATTTCT
This sequence comes from Argiope trifasciata, assembly GCA_026543055.1. NCBI lineage: Eukaryota > Metazoa > Arthropoda > Arachnida > Araneae > Araneidae > Argiope > Argiope trifasciata. The sequence goes on along the minus strand of JAPMOQ010058830.1, from coordinate 1,108,604 downwards.
CCTACAGATGGCGCTAGCTGAAGTTGCGTTGGGCAATATTTATAATTATCTCTCTGGTGTGAGAAAAGGAATTTACTCCCCGTAGGAAAACTCGGTGACGAAGTTATCTCCCCGAGGCTATAGAAAGAACTCGTAAAGATATTGTTCTAAATTAATGGAGTTTTAAAAACTTTGTTTCTGGTCTATAAATAATTTAATAGATAAAGTTTTATCGAATTAGATGTTAAAAATATTAGATATTTTTGATTGAAAATCGGCATTTAATTGTTTCTTTGACGATCTATACTTTTTTTTGCTGTTTTATTCATTAGTTTTTTTAAGGAAATTATATAGTCTACCTATTAAGGAATTTTTTTTTCATTAAAAAGTTAAAATTAATTCAATGTTATATTTTATTTCATATAATCATTTAATTATAAATTAAATTGGAATAAAATGAGTATAAAAATTTTTATCTCGAATTAAATCATGGAAATCTTCTCCCCTGAGTGTAAAATTTGAATTTACTCTGACATTCCAATTATTCTTTTTTAAAAGAAAAAAAGTCCTCATTAAATTCACCTTAATATCAATCATCCGTTTGGCTCAACTACTGACTTTATCTCACCTCTTTAGGATTTTTTTTTCTTCTGTTGTTAAAATATCAGTCTTGTCTATTTAAGAAGTGACCTTTTTATATTTTTTTATAAATATTTATACAAACTCTCAATCCTCATGAATGTGGACAACTCCGTCACTTATAATAACGAACTTATTATACAAACCCTCAAACATAGATAGCCACACCTCCCACACGATGATTGACGTGGAACTTTTTGTCACCCGTCTCATAGTTTTCCTACCGAGGGGGGCGTTCCTTAGTATATACATATTTACTTTGGAGGATGGAAAAGCTTACCTAGACGGATTTTCTTAAAAACTTTAATTAAAATTACGCTAATATTCTGAATTTATCTGCGATAACTTCCAAAAATATTGCGATATAAAATTGGTTTTTTTTAATCCTTTTAAATATTACTTTTTTTTTTCATTGATATCAATGTTTAACCCGGCAGAAGGCCCGCATAGTCACAAAAGAGATCGCTCGTGGTACTGAGTCACCCCAATCCATTTTATCTGAAATTTTCCATAAATTATAGAAATAAACACATGGGAATTATAAGTAATAATAAGTGCATTAATTCTTTAAGAAAATAAACTTCTTAAGTTCAAAATTTTTTTTAATATTTAAGAAAATTTTACATTAAAAAATTACAAACTTTCTTTAGGAGTTTTAATTCTACATACACTTATGGCAAACATACGAAGAATGATTTTTACATGTAAAATTATCACATTTTATGCAAGAAATTGTAGTTTTATTATCTTTAGATCTTGGACATATAACACATCGTCCTTTGTCTTGTTTCAGCATTTTTGTTGGGATCTCCTATGATCTAATAGAAGTGGTGGCATCCATACTTTCAATAAGTGTTTTAGGTAGCATTTTCATATATCTCCTTATGGTTATGTGTGGCTGAATAAGAGATAAAGCCAATTTCTTCAGAAATTTTCTCTTATTTGCATATTCCAAGGGAGATGGGAGTTTTTGTTGCCATCAGGCATTTATGGCGGCGACATTCCACGAGCAATAGAAAATAACCATTGGCCACTTGTTGGTTTTTCGAGCTGTTGAATGTGATGACATTTCATCAACAGTGTGACGACATTTTGTCAACAGCAATATAAATGTAAAGAAAGAGCTACAGAACGCAAAATTAGGCTGCTTAGAATGAAAAATTTCGAAGCAATAACAGTCGCGTGGGGAGAGTGAGTCACCCCATTCCCACTTGAATTCCAAGAAATGATTATTTCAAGCGCAGAAAGAAACGAAAAGTAAAAATAACACTTCACCTACCAAAGGGACTGTCTGATAGGAAGATACTGAATCAGTGATTGATTACAGATAAATATTTACCCTGCGACAGGTGTTCGTATAAGAATGGGGTGACTGTGTGCCCCGCGTGATCTCTCTCGGGTTAAAGCTATAAATTCAGTTTCCATTTTTAAAGAATTTAACCTGCAAAAGCATGTTAAGAATATACCAGTGATTGCCGTCATTTTGACAAAAACTGAAACTGAATAATTAAATTAACTCTTATTGCAAATTAAACCTAGAAAAGTGTGATGTTCAGCACGTGTTTAAAAGAAATGCAATGTTATGGAACAAATATAATATATGATATTTTCCACATAATTTCATGACTACTTATTGCGAGTCCGAGAGTTATATAGTGCAATGAACAAATAATCGTAATAAATCAATAATCGTAACTACAATATTATTAGTTACGTGACTATCGAAGTTTAAGTATATCTAGCAGAAAAATTATAAAGAGAGCAAGGCACATAAGTATTTAACTGAAAATTTTAGAACGCATTACTCTTGGCGAACCAATTGGTCTCCAGTGGAGGCTGGTAAGCTATAATTCGGAAGATTTTCCCTGCATAAAATTTCCCTCTTTGAAGAATTTTTTCCTGCCCCTAGACCTCTAAAAAAGAGTATGGGGTGGGGAGAGTTAGAAATCCGCTCTTTTTCAGTGTTTTTGAAAAGAGGGAGGGGTTAGAAATCAGGTGTTCAAACAATATAAACACTCCCATGTTGTAAATAATGGCCCTGTCTAGAAAAGAGAAAGCCGTTGACAAAGGAAGCGCAAGAATTTGTGGTTGAATTTCCACTCCCCTTCTCAAGAATGTGAATTCTCCCCGTGTGGAGAATCCACACATAGGAAGGGAGGGGAAATGTTCAGGAGCAAGAATGTTCTAGATGACTATTCAATAGAGCAGACATCGGCAACCTGTTTGTCCTTAAGGGCGCAATACTAAATTTGAAAATCACAGTGAGCGCATATTTTACAGATAATCAACAGGTATTAATAGGCATAAAAAAAAAGATTTTTTATAACTTTATTTTGTTGGTGTCATACATAATGATGCATATAATTCAGTGTGAAACTTGGGTGTCCATATTTTCAGCTAATTTCTTATAACTGGGGATATATTTAGAGTTCCTGGTCCTTAAACAATTATCTAAATGTGAGTCATTAAACTTTGTTAAGTATTTTGATTTCAAATATTTCATATTCGAGAACAAAGACTCGCAATTGTATGTTGTTGCACAATATGAATAAAATTTTAGCGCACATTTCCTTAAAATAGGATACTTATTTTTATCGACTAAGCTCCAAAACATTTTATCATTACTATGCGCTTTTAAAGTAATATCACTTTGCAAGTTTATTATTTCTAATTCTAGGTCTTCGATATTATGAAGCTCGAAATACACTTAAACTATTTCAAGGACATCATCTTCAGTAACATTGAATGGATTTATGAAAAATCTTAGAACGTTGCAAAATCTTCAAATCTAGAAGAAAACTCTTCTATTAGCTTATCTATAATTTCTAAATATGATGTAGCAGTAAAATTTTCATTATTCGAATTTAAACTCTCTACAGTATATTTTATATTTGGGAAATGTGGTAATGATTTTTTCAATAGATGGGATTTCAACAACACTAACTTGCATTTCGCTGTTAATAACTATGCTGATTTTTCCCTTGTATTTTTAAATTTAATTCACTCAACTTTGCCGTTATATCTGTCAGAAATCCGGGGTCGATTAGCCAATCCTTATTTTCTAATTGCTCGTAAAATTCGCCTCTTGAATTGCAATAAATTCCTTTATTTGTGGCAAAAGCATGATAAACCGCTCAAGTATTTTGCCTCTGCTCAGCCACCTCACTTCAGTATATAAAAGAAGATCTGTGAACTGAACGTCCTCATCTAAAAGTAATTTAAACAATCTGTGTTGCATAGCTCCCGATCTTACGAAATTGCTGTTTTAATAATTTTTGTTACTATCGTAAATATGTGTTGAAAACCGATTGTTTTTGCGCATAACATTTCCTGATGTACGAGGCAATGATAAGAAATAAATTTTGGGAATAAGGAATTCTGTCTACATAAGGCAATAAATCCTTTTTTCTTACCAGTCATCGCTGGTGCCCCGTCTGTTGTAATTGGCGATAACTTTTGTACAAGTAGTTTTACATATGTTATAAACTTTTTAAAAGTAGAAAAGATATCTTCTCCTCTGATGCTTCCCTTTAATGGCAGAACTTTAAGGAATTCTTCTTTTGTTGTAAAACCTTCACCTTCACGCAAATACCACCTTCACGCAAATTGCTAATTGTGATATATTTGTCTCATCTGTCGATTCATCCATCTGTAGCGAAAAGAAAATACAATTTTCCATATCATTAGCTAATTCTGCCTCCAAATTCTCCGCAATTACTTCAATTCTTCTAGTAACAGTTCGTGCTGATAATTGCAACGTGTTTATAGCTGAAACTATTTCCTTTTTATTTTTAAATTCTTCAAAAAGTGAATCAGCAGCTTCTAACATGGCTTCTTTCACTAATTCTCCATCTGTAAATGGTTTTTTTGTTCTTAGCTAGCAAATGCGATATTTTATATGACGCGATCGTTGCTGCTTTATGTTGTTGCAGTGGTTTAGTAAAAAAACTTTGCTGGTTATTTATTGAAGATTTTAAAGAAATAATTCTTTCTTCTTCTAATTTCAGAGTTCATTGGAAATACACAGTTTCCGCATCCATTCATCATTTTCAGTTTTATCTGCAGAGTTGCTGGCGAATTTTAGGGCTCTGCAAACGATTTCTCTTTCCTCTCAACGTCAATTTTGTATTTATTCGGGCAGTATGAGTTCTTTAGAATAATTCCACCATTTTAACTTTCATCCTGTTGCTATTAATATCTTGGGATTCTTGCAGACTCTGCATCATAGAGGCTTTAGCATTTTATTTTGTTGGATCCCTGGTCACGTTGGAAATGAGCAGGCCGATAATGCTCCCAAAAACTGCGTCTACCTTTTCTCACTATAAACTACTAAAGATCTAAACTATAGATATTCAAAAATCAATTGCAAAACACATTTTTTCTCTGGGGCAAGATACATAGGATAAACATACGCGTAATAAACTGTACGATATTAAGCCCTCTATCTGTGCGTGGCAGTGTTGCCTATGTGTGTCCCTGATGTCAAATTGACTCGCCTTCGCATAGGACATACTCGGTTTACGCATCGACATCTTCTTCACGGAGATACCACCGATTTGTCCTCTATGCCATATCGATTTTAGTGTGAAACACATTTCGATTGAATGTCCGGATTTTAACTCTTATCGCATACGCTTTTTTAATTCAACTTTGCTGATCCTACGTGCCTTAGTGGGAGACCATCAAAACACCATCCGAACATTTTTAATTTTTTAAGATCTACAGGATCTATTTATTCATCGGATTTAGGCCATTTTACCTTTGCATTTAATTTTGCCTTTTCATTCAACTTGTGTTTTCATGTTTTTATTAATATATATATACTTATTCCTTTTTAAACTTTACTACTTGCTATCTTGTACTGAGTGCTCAAGATTTGCTTCGTCTTCCCTTATGATCTATATTCGTGATTTCCGACTATAACAGTGTTTTTTAACCTTGTGGTTGGCGCGGTATTGGCCAGATATGGTTTTTGGGCCATAAAACACCACAAAACCAAACCAAACCCTCCAATTTAGATCAAACATTTACACCGATCGCAGGTATAGTTTTAAATTTATAAAATTATCTGTCAATAAAATATTTTCTAGCTGCAGTGTTTACTATTAACTAAAACTATTTTAAATTTTATGCATATAATTATATTTATTAAAAATGAATTTATATATTTTTTTCTGCTTCTATTCTTTTTTAATGCTATAGGTGCACAACTTAATATTAGGCGCCTTTTTTCAAAAGTTTGCTTTTAAATTAGCTTTATTCTTAAAAAGTTAATGTCTATTCATGAAATAATATAAATATATATATATCACTAATATTTATTTTATAATATAATATTAATTTTATTTATGATTAAAATGAAAACCAGAAAACATTGCTGCAACACCAGTACCGATGTCAAGTCGTAAGATGAATTCAGAACAAGGATAATAGGCCTTTAGAAATGAAAAATTACCAGAAAACTTAGGATCGCAATTTACGTTTATTCAGGGAAAATCGGAAAAACTGCCTCCGAAAAGGCAATGAGCCTGGCGAAGAGAATGTCCCTATGAATACGAGGATTAGAACAATGTAGACGAGAAGAAGCCCTCTCGTACGCAAATTTTTCATGCGTTCATCTTACACTATAATACGAGGAATGGTTGCCAAGTCGAAAATCGCCCCAGAATTAATAAACTCCGGTAAACTTGGGGGTCTGGGGTTTTTGGCCACGAGGAATCGATTGGCGCCGGTTTTGAAGCGCTACGTTCGAGCAGTTCGGAGTTACAGATAGGATATTTTCAAACTTTATTAGTTCGCCATAATATCTAATAGGTTTCAAGCGGTAACTTGCTGCCATCTATAGCCAATATGGCGAACTAATAAAGTTTCCAGAAGAGGATCCGGAACTGATCTCGAAATGGATGATCCATAACCCCTGTGGGGATATGAACCCAAGCGCTCCGTGCATGGTCAGCAAACATGGAAGAGACCAGTGCAGATGGGGATTTCCAATGGAACATCAAGACATGACATCGCTGGTGGACGATGAAAAGCCGAGGTTTAACCGGTTATCTTTTCACCAATGGTTTCACAAATTTTCTTATGGCATGTATTGTTTTGATAAATCACAATTGAAAATTTAAATCTTCGAGTTATCTTCGATACCTGTTTTCTCCGAGCGGAGCTCGGTCACCCGCTGGTGGAAAATAAAAGGAGCTATCAAGTATTCGTTAGTGAGCATTGCAGAATTGATTATCGTTACACTTCATTCGCAAACATGTCGCATTTCACGAATGGCGAATATGCATATACGCATTTAACTTATAGCCGAGCGAATGATAATAGACGCCCAGCACAAAGAATGTACCAAGAGCAATATCAAAATTGTTTGATCCATCATACTTTCACTTTTGCAGATATCGATCGACAGCTGTGGGTGACAAGATCCTTCAAAATAATGAGGCCAAATGCAGTGTAAGAACTCAGTGTGTTTGCACCAGATGCAGCAGACAAGAGTTTTGCATCGCTTTGTCGATCTCCTAACAACAAGCACGAGATCAGTTGCAGCTGAACTGGATGTTTGGCGCATAACGGCGGGGAAGTTTATGCGTGCAGCAGAAGAAGTCTTGCAGAAAACCCGATTCCTATGCAATGATAATTAACTACATCAGGTGTAGTTCTCAGGCTGAATGCTTGATGTCACACAAGAAGATTCACACTTTCTTGAGAAAGGTTTACTCTAAGATGAAGTTTGCTATATAAAAGAATCCTTTTCCAACATGCTCAATTTCGTACATTTGGTCCTCCGAAAATCTCCATATCATTATCTAGTCGAACATACAACACAAGTTTAATATTAACATCTAGGCAGAGATTCTCGATGATTATCTGTTTGGAGTGCATCTTCTGCCCGTACGTTTCAGTGGCAGAAAGTACCTCGTTTTCCTACCACACTTCTTTCTGGATTTACTGCTGGGAATACCAACCTTGTACGCCAAAATGTGTGGTTAATGCGTGATGAAGCACCAGCTTATTTTCTAATTGCAGTGGGTACTACTTCGATGCCACATATCACGAAAGTGGATTGGATGTGTAGGATCAATTACTTGTCCTCTACATTCCCCAGATCTTAATTCCTTGGACTTTTTTGGGGGGAGGGGGGGCACATGAAATCACTTGTTTATCATATGCCTTTCGATACAGTGGAAAATCTCATGGCATGAATCATCGTCGTTGTTGGAAACAATGTAACCATAACGGATATGTTTGAACGCGAATAACATCCTTTAACTTCTTTGTCGTACGCAACGCATCTAGCGCTTTCAAATGAAACTTCTGCACTCTAAAAATGTTTTTCTACATTTAAAAACTCTTTGAAAATCTTTTTATTTGATTTTTTTTCTTTTTCTATTGCAGCGAAAAACAGAGAATCACTGAGGAGAAATTTTAGCAGACAGGACAAGCGGAAGGGTTAAACGTCAGTGACGATACAATATATTCTGTATCTGTTATTGTTACGGATCAGCACACGCCAATTTGTATTTTAGGTACCCATTCAGTTTTTCTTGAATAACTCAAAAGTTCTTCGGTTTTCACATTACATGCTTATATCAAATTAAATAGTGCAAAATTCCTTACATCTTCATGCTTTACTTTTCTCCAGCATTTAATATTTTTATAGATAAAGGTCCCGCACATCTTTATCGTTTTCAGTAATTTACGACCGCTTGGATCATCAAATCAACGTGTTACTCGTATACATATATATAAAAAAAAACTTTTAAAAATGTGTGTTTTATCAGAAACAAATTTCGTAATCGAAATATAATCCTTTTAAATTAATTTTTTTAGTTTTTAAGAATTTTCAGACACTATATATTTTGGGGGTTTTCATCTACTAAACTTCGTTTGGGACCCAATGTTTTATGGTGATTTCTTATCTTCTCGATATCTGCTATCGCCTCTTTGTCACGCTGTTTGTTTGTAACAATTTTTTTAAACAATTCTACAAATTTTACATAATGCATTACTTTTACACACACATACACACAAACCACTGTCAATTTTACATTTTATTAAAAATATTCAACATATATTTTTAACAAACAAAACAAATATTAGTAATCTAATACAAATAAAGGAAGTTTTCCATATTTAAAATATTTAATTATTTTTTTTTGAAGTAGTCCATCTAAGAGGGAGAAAAAAAGTTAGAGCAAAAAACATATGAAGATATATCAGTGCTAAAGCCTAAAAATAATCGAGGTGGCAAAACTGAAAATCTGCTAATAAAAAATGCAAAAATCAATAACAAAAAGTCTCAGGTCAGTTTTCACTATATCCAGGTGTGAAAAATCATATGTGTATCCCATTGTTTCAAATAATCCATCATATTTTCAAGATGCTGAACTTTTTTTCCTTTTATGAAGAGATTCTTCAAGTCATCAAGAACCAATCAACCACCAACTATTGCCATCAAGTATCACCCTCAGGTGTACTTTAGCTGGAGTAACCTACGAATTGATTGTAATTGACGTATGTTTAAGAAGTGATCGACCACAAAATTTATTCCTGGAAAGATACTCCCTCGATCGGATTGAAACAAGCGAGGGAAGCGTTGTTGAACAACTATTGGGTGATAGGAAGCTAACTTAGCTCACCAAGGAGAAAACCGATTTCTTTTTCATAGAAAGGGAGAGGATTGCTTCGAGTTAGAATTCTGAAAGATTTCATAGTGCGGAATGGTTGTTTCTGATTTTTTACAAGCTCCAAGGGATTCAGACTTCGGTGTTAGGGTCCACCTGATAAAGATCAGTGAATTTCTAGAGCTGCCCTGGTGTAACATTTAAAACTGGCAGCCTGTTAGCGGTATTTTGGTGATTTATTCTTCGATTTAATCTAGGAACCATTTCGTGACTGAACTGTTATTTGATTTTTGTAAATAATATTATCTAGATCCGTCCAAGTGGCTCTTAACGGCTGATGTTACATCTTTTTTGAATATCAATTATCATATGATGGAAAGGAGAAACTACAATATTTTAAGGAACATGACGTTTAATTTGATCAGTAACTATGTGATCAACTAGCTGATCGAATTCTGAGCTTCTAACCTAGTAACTCCTTCACCACAATAATTTTTCGAATCATAGGTAAGAATCTGTCCAATCGGATTCGATTCTTCGCTGATGTTTTACGAATTTCCATCTCTATTTTTCGGGGCTTAATTTGAAAATTCTAAGCAATAAACTTTTTACTTATGCGTAGTTTTCAGCTTTTTCTGTTGACTCTCTTTCAATAAGTCGTGTTAATTCGTGTGTACGCAAACCCAGCTGATTGCGGACCCAATCGTTCTCTTAAATTGTCGTTTAAAAGTAGTAATAATCTCAAATGTTTATATTTTCAAATAGTAAATATAAACTAATATCATTTTATCATTCTTCGAATTTATGTATTAAATGCCGAAGTTGTATCTTAACTTTAATCAGCCCGCTGTTTTGGGGATTGCTCATCAGCAGTTTTTTTCTAATTCATGCTGTCGTATCTTCTGCCTCTCTTCCACTTCCCGTCATTCTTTCCTCTCTTTTATGATTACGCTTATCCTGTCAAGTACTGTGTTTTTTTTTTTTTTTTTGCCAAAACTTGTGTAAACTTTTTGCCAAATGTCTATGTTTACGGCGAACATCATAGAAAAAATTTCCTATAGATCTACTTCGAATAGGAGGAATCGGACCGATGTCTGGGATTTATTTATTAGTATTTTTTTTCTTTGATATAAATTTGATCAGACAAAAAAAGTTGTTGATCCTCCGTCGTCGAGATCAATTTGTTTTTGCAGTATCATTATTGCTTTTTTTTTGTAATAAAACTACAAAATCAATTCCTTTAAGGAATACCGATTTTTTTTTCTTACTTTGTTGTGAATTCGTAATGATTTACATTAAAAATTCCCAAAGATAATTTTAAAAGCGTGTAAGCTACAAAATATAATTATTCATATAATTTTCCACTAAAACTAAAGAATCATTTTTTTAAAAAAAATATTTATATATACATATGTGTGTGTGTGTGTGCGTGTGCGTGCGTGCGTGCGATATTTTAAAATCGAATTTATTAGGTTGTTCGGAAAGTAATTTCGTTTTTTCCTGACAAAGGATTTAATTGCATTTTTCGCACCCAATTTCATACTTAAACCGCAAAATCATTTTATGTTTTAAGAGCTGATATAGTAAGGCTTGAGTGTGAAAAAGTGCAGCTGATTCTTCGCAGTAGTTTTTGGATGGTGCCCTTTTAAATATGGAGAGCAATAAACAGCATTTTCGTCATTTTTTTCTTTTTTGCTATAAAAGGTAAAAATGCTGTTCAAGCCAGAAATAAATTAGCCAATATGTGTGGAGAAGATGTGTTAACAGTACATCAGTACCAGAACTGATTTGCAAAATTTTTCCTTCAAATGAGGAGGCCAAAAACCACCTCGATCAGTTTTTTTTTACACCAAAGACCAAAACTTTTATGAGCGTGTAATCATGTTACTACCAAAAATATGGCAAAAGGTATTAGACCAGAATGGCAATTTTATAATTTAATAAATAATTTATTCATTAAACGAAAATTTCTTTTCATTTTGACAAAAAAATACGAAATGACTTTCCGAACAACCCAATACTTTGTCGTGAATTCGTAATGATTTACATTAAAAATTCCCAAAGATAATTTTAAAAGCGCGTAAGCTACAAAATATAATTATTCATATAATTTTCCACTAAAACTAAAGACCCATTTTTTTTAAAAAAATATTTATATATGTGTGTGTGTGTGTGTGTGTGTGCGTGCGTGCGATATTTTCAAATCGAATTTAAATCCAAATTAATTTGAAAACTTTTATCTTTATTTAGGCCATTAAGATTTTGAGCTGAAGCTTTGTAAAAATGCTTAGGTTTGTGATTCACACATTCCGAGTGAAGGGATAAAAAACTGTTAGTCAAAAGATTTCTTTTTAAAAGGTCCCTATGGTTCCCTTGCCTGGGTCGACACGTGTAAAGAAATCCCTATCAAAAATTCCCCATATATAAACACTGGGAAAAATAATTTCTCCTCTTTTTAGCTTTTCCCCTTTTCGCTCTTGTGTTGCACTGTGTTAATGGTGCTCGTTGTTTCTGCTTGTACATAAATCATGCCTCCCAGGATAGAATAAAGCGATGCCAAAAATTTTACTATAAAATTTGTCTTTAATGTCTTAAATTGAAATGTAATGAAATATTTGTCAAAAAAGTTAATCCTTTTAACATATTAATTAAGATCACCCTTGGAATTGATCGATATGTGGAGCTGGAAAATACAGAAATCCATTTCAAGATTTATTGATATTTTTAAATTAATATACATTTGAATCCTTCTAAGCAAATCATACTCCGTTGTTTGCATTGGAAAATTAAATTGATTTTGAATTGAGTTTTGATTTTTTATAAACTATATTGAAGATTTAAATAAAGGTCTTGTGGGGAGATTTGAATTTAATTATCTTTAAAGGATATATATTTTATAGGGTATTCTAATTCTTCAATATATATATATATACGCACGCACACTACTTTTAAAATAAGTCCCCTACTACTACTGGTCATTCTACTATCCGGTTAGAAACTGCAGCATTTGAAGGAGGAAAGAGAAAGGGGGAAGAAAGCCTAAAAATGCATGGAATTTCCATTCATTCTCTCGAAAGTTCTTTCCTTTCGCAGTTCCCTCACATAACCAAATGTGCTTTTCTACTAGGGAAGGGAGCATTGACCGCCACGTGGCGAACTAATTGACCTTGACCTGGAAGTTACTTGTACTATAACGCTGTAAGCCAGATTTACGCTCTTCTGCTCGACAAATCTATTTTAATACCAATGTATGGCTCTCGAATTTGGGGCGGTGAAGCCACTTACCTCCAAAACAATAAGAAATTGTAAATTTTTCAAAATAAATGTTTGATGAAGATGGTTAAAGGATATTATATATATATATATATATATATATATATATATACATATATATAAGCATTAAAATAATTAAAGCCCATTTCCTGAGTCAACAAAAATTAAATCGAAACTAATAAGGTCGAAATTGAAATTGAAATTTCATTCAGAATTAAACAACAAAAAGTTCACCAAAATGAGAAGTAATTGAAATGAAACCTATTTATGAAAGAAATCTAAATTAATATAATTAATAGAATTTTGTAAGCGAAACTAATTGCGAAAACGAAACTAATATTTATTTCGGATTCGAATAAGTTTAAAATTTTAAATTAAAAAAAAAAACAATCATTTTATTTAATGGGCGCAAATGCATCTACAACTAAAATACAGAAGAATTTAATTAATTAACAAAATAAACCAAGTAATATTAACACAACAGAATCAAAACTACAACCAATAGAAAAAGAATCCGGCCTGAAGACTTTTTCAAGGGTCACTCTAAGGCAAGGATTCAAAATAAGGGATTTTTTCTGTGAGACATCTGACAATGTCCAAAAGTATTGACACTTTAAAGAGCATGTTTATTTGTTTCCATCTGTAAAATTTCATTAAAAACCAACCAAATTTAGATTCTTTACCTGTAGTACAGGCAGTTATAATGGGAATACATGGGGAAACATTTCTTTGAATACCTAAAAATTATCCTAAATAAAATTAAAGGCGAAGATAGCTTCGTTATCAATAATAACAAAAAGGTTTGGGAATTTTTAAAAGGTAACAAAATTTATAAAATTAATACTTTCGACTTTGAAAATTTATATACCAACCTGCCCCGTGAGAAACTAATTAATGTCTGTTATCTTATATATGACGAATATTTAAATGAAGATATAATTAATAAACATAACTGGCTGGTTTTATGCAATTTTAATATTATTGAAAATTATGTTTTCAATGGTATTAATTTTTACAAACAAGATAAGGGTATTCCAATGGGTACAGCTTTCTCAAGTGCTTTAGCCAACATTTTCCTACATTATTACGAGAAAAAAATTATTAATAATTACTTAATAAATGAATGGAGATTTATTGATGATTTAATTTTGATTAACTTAAAGAATACCAATGTTGTTACAAACTGCTATCCTAAAGAATTAATTTTAACAGAAACAAATAAAAATCCT
>JAPMOQ010058830.1:1071830-1084857 GCA_026543055.1 Argiope trifasciata | reverse complement strand
TGGATATTTTTTCAAAATCTTAAATAATCACTATTTTTCTGACAAAAATCACTATTTCTTAATTTAAAAATACATCAGAATTTACAAAATTAATATTAACTTACAGAAAAATGCTCAGTTTTGAAACTATATATACTTTTTATATAACTGTTGAAAAAGCATTTTTTAATAACATTATTTAACAAATTTGTAATTATTCATGCAAATTTATCCTATTGATAATTTATCTAATAATTGATGAATAACTAACTTACAAAAGAACTTTCTTTTAGCATGTGCATGAAAATTTTAAATTAATAAGATTAGTAATTTTTGAGGTATCCTGCTCGGAAATTTCATTTTCTTGCTTAAAGAAAAATGACATTAAAGACAAAAAATAGTAAAGATGAATTTGAATAAAATTATGTAAATTAAAAAGCTCCAGAAGCATGAGAAATCTTTAAGTTAGCTGAAATTGTTACTTTTGTTTTATAACACTTTTTGAAAGAAAAAAAAATGTTTTTAAAGTACAACTGCCAAAAAAAGATTTGAAATTTTAAGAGAAATCTAATTCAATTATAAGTAATTTTTTTTCTAGAAATAAATTACCTGAAAACTGATGTGCAAGTCACTTTGGAATTTATTTTGAGGAGATGCTTACAAGTTTAGACTAACCTTGCTGCTCAGTATCCCGCTATTTCCACGGGATGGCAAATCAGTCCATTTTCTATTATATCCTGCTTTTTGCGGAGTTTAAAATGTTTATTTTTAAGAATGCAGACGTTTATTACATCAAAATAACATCGTGTAAAGTATTGTATTAGTTCACTTTGCTTGAAAAATAATTGAGCTTATTTGCAAACAACTCTTTTAAATAGTGGTTTTAAAGAATTATGCATAGGGTTAATAGGAAATACAGGGTGTCTCAAAAACTTTGCCCATGGCTTTTATTCCTCAAATATTGATTATAGACTTATACTGTAAACTGCAAATTTACGTAAAATAGAAAGGTGCAAAATTTTATGAAGTTGATTAAAATTGTAAAATTTTCAAGGGAATAAATATAAATAAATACAAAATTTAAATTTTTATACGGACCCCATACAAAAAATTGCCCCTTCCTCTAATGAGGCCATGTACAGAATTTCAGTATTTTATCATGAAAATTCTCAAAGATATGTTAAATCAAAGCTGATGAAGGACTCAATCACAAATTAAAATGCAAGTGTTTTCAGCTTCAGTGCATTTGACGTGATGCAGGATGCATCATGAGGAAATAAAATATGTTTCATATTTTTAGCTTTTAATACAGATTTTTAAAATCTATGCTTTCAGAAAAATACCTTTTTATACCTTATACCCTAAATCTATGCTTTCAGAATTTTAAATCATAAATTACAGAATATAACTTAAAAATAACACAGTCAATGAACTTGTTAAAAAATGTGTGTTATCTTTCCTTTAAGTTATTTTTTCTACAAATTTTTAATACTTTTGAGCCAATAGATAGCAAAATTACTATTCATTTATTCAATCATTACTTTCTTTGTTAATTTGTATATAACCCTAAAACACGAACATCTTACATGATTTTTCTTCTTTGTGAACCGGCATTGGAAAGGCAGCATTTATACAGTTTCATATCTTTCAGAATTTTTGTGATAAAATGCTGAAATTTCTTACATGACTTTATTAGAAAATAGTGCATATTTTAAGCACTGTTTTTTTTTAAAAATTTTGTACAGAGTCCACATAAATATTTAAATTATATATTTTTTAAAGTTTAACCGCCTGAAAAGTTTAATCGATTTTATAATATTTTGCACTTTTTTCATGCAATTTTGCAATTTACAGGATATATCTATGATTAATATTTAAGGAATAAAAGCAGCGATTAAGGGTTTTGAGACACCCTGTATATTTTTTGAGAAATCCTGCCCTAACCACCGAGTTTTCGTTTTGAGAAAATTGATGTTAAAGTAAAAATAATTTTAACAAAGTAATCCAAATTGAAATCCCCTAAAATCATAGGCACTGCAATTAATAAGTTTAAATTGTTTTTTTAATTTTTTTTTTTTTCATATGTGCAGCAAATAATGTTGAGACTGTGTGTCTTTTGACATTCTGGCAAAAGACATGCGGCTCCAGTTTACATTTAACATTGGCATTAAAGATATTTTAGTTTACATTAAAGTAGTATTATAGTTTTTTTTCTCGATAACCCTGAAAGTTTTGATAATTTCTTTAAATTTTAATACCAAGAAGTTTAGAAAAGATAGGACTTAAAAAAAAAAAAATCGAAAATTTTGAAGCTTGAGACCTGAGATCCCTTAAAGAGTGTAAAATATTATTTTAGGAAAGATATAATCTTTTTTTTTTTGCCTAATTAACATAATTGGCATTGAAACTTCACAGAAATGCTCTAATGCTTTGTTCTATCATCTTTCTTAAAATTAGAATCCAGAGCATATACATTTTTCCTGCTTAAATCCTTTTGTAATAATGAGGATGTGATGAAAAGCATTTAAATTTTTTGAACAATGCTTATCATTAACTTCCCAGCTTGGAATTCCCGAGAAAAGTTTTTAGATGCTGAAAAAAATGCGGAAAATATAGAAATCGGGGTACTTTTCCATTACACCGGAGCAAATCTCGACAAGTAGATTTTTTGGCGACAGCACACTGTCGCTATTTTGGCGCAGGCGATAAAATGGCTGCGACTTTCTTTAAAAATATAGCAGTAAAAAGTTACCGGCGGCGATATTTCGTTGGTGCCAGTTGCATCATTATTGGCGACTTTTCGCCTGCGCCGGTATAATGAAAAAGAACCGAAATCTGGGGATGGGGGGGGGATGTGGGTGTAAAAAGAAAATATGATAAAATGAACAACGGAAATTTCAGAAAATATACAGATTATAAATTTTAAGTGATGAAATTTAAAAATATTAGCAGAATTTACAGGTTTATTCATCAGGCAGTGGCAACATTTTTAATGTTTCGGAATTCCGCAATATGACCAAATTTCCACGAGCACTTTCACATCATAATTTGGAATGGAAATTAAAATTTGTAAATTGAAGGAAAGATCAAAACAAATTGAAACTAATTTAAACTAGCACATAAAGCTATAACATCAGGACATTTGATAGAACTATTAAGATAATTGATATATAATTATTAATAGAAAAATAATATTTTGATCATTTATTGGGGAATAAAGGACTTTAATGCAGTTACGTTGCGGTGCCTTTTACAATGGGGACTGAATTAATTACAAATTTTAATTAGTCATATTTGAAAAAATCCAGGAAACGCCACACATGTAGCTCATCGTAATTGTATAAAGGCGAAACAAATAGTTTTGAAAGTCTTTAATCCACCAGATTGGTAATACAGTTAGTGAATTCCAGTCTTTTGACAGACGGGAAATTAATGTAAATATTATCAATTGCAGGCCTAGGTCTTTTTCTAGAGCTGCTCTCAATAGGATCAGGCTTTGAAAGCTTGAGAAATTGTGTTCACACAATGCTTTTTTTTGGTGGGGGGGGATGAGTGGGTAGAGCTATGGTTCTGCTTACATCTGCTTAATGTTAGATTACAGGATGTAAGCAGGGTCACTCTGTAAACCAAACATTACTGATTTTAAACCAACAAACTATGAAATTGATGGTTTATAAGTAAATAAACTGAATATATTTATGCAATAATAAGCCTAAACATACATGCACTCATAAAGCTAAACAATGCTATCAATCAAAATATAACTACAGATATATGTAACTTCGTAAAGGTCAATAGAACTTAAGATTCAGTAACCCCCTTCCTGCCAGGAAACTAAACATATGTCCAAACGCATATAAACAATCCTATCCACTTTTAATTTACTTGTAGAGTTTATGGGTTGCGATAATGAGAGAAAGCTGATTCCCATATCCAATAAAACTTCAGTTAACTGACTTAATGACATTTCCTACCTAAAGATTATGGATAATGTGTCAAGAGTCCCCGTGTAATTCTAGATAATAAGATATGCAACTGATGACCCTTCTAAAGTTTAATTTGTGGAAATCGTACACCTGATATGCGAAATGATGATTGATTGCAAGCGGTCACTTACTAATGACCATAGTTTCATGTCAAAACATTGAGCAGCTGCAACCTTGAGAAAGAGGAAAGCGGTTCACCTCAGTTCAAAGATAAACAGAAAAGACAAATGAAGTGAATAACTTCAGCTTGTGTGTTTTGAAAATGCAATAACATTTAAAGCTAGAAAAAAAATATGAAAAGCATTTTATCAATTGTATACAAATGTTGCTATTAGAAGAAAAATACATCCGATTTGTGTAATATGTTTTATGAAAATATATCCAGTTATGGTTAATATTTTTACACAGTAAAGCTCTATGGAATCGCTCGCTATATTATATACTGCTGGAGAAAAGATTCTATGACAATTATTTGAAATTATTAAAAAGAAATCGCTTAAAAATACGTGATCCAATCTGAAATTATTCTAAATAAATCATTTAAAAAATACATTATCCAATATAAAAATATTCTAAAGCAATCGTTTCAAAAATTAACTATCCAAGCATCTTTTTTCAACATTTACATAAAATAACTTCAATTTCAGTTAAATGATTTATTTTTCAACATTCTGAATAACATGATATATTTCATTTCAAAATGCTGCTTGAATTCCTTCCTGTAATGGTTTTTATAAAATTATTGAAAGATTTTTTTCAGTTTTCAAGTTACATATTTTGAAGAGAGCCAGCTGAAAGTCAGAAAAATAAAATTATATATGTATAATCTATCTTTAATAATAAACTATGCATAGAATTAAATTCAAATACATTTAAAGTTTACATTTTTCTTCCATTCAGTTAAAACAAAGTAAGTATTCGCTAAAAACAAACATAGATTTTCCTTCACAAAAGCTGACTTTAAACCATTAAGCTCAATTGTGGCACAGATACTTCACTTAAAAGAAAAAAATAAGAAGATGCAATTTTAACATGTGACAAGATATAAAAACCTTGGAGCATAAACATTACTCTGAACTACGATTACAGAGGTTTCATGATAGAGAATTTTGAATTTTGAAGAATGAGATTTAGAGATCTAGATTATTTTAAAGAGGTATTTAAGGAAATATGGCATGATTGACGTATTTTCTTACATTTCATAACAAAGAAGGCAGTTATCGAATTAAATAATATCAATGAGAGATTTCTGATTAATTATAGTGGGCAGTTATTATAGTTTCTCTATTACATTTGATAACAAAGAATGGAGTTATCTAATAAGATATTATCAGTGAAAGATTTCTGATTAGATAGAGTAAGCAGTTACAAAATTTTATTGCATTTCATAACAAAGAAGGGAGTTATCTATTTAGATAATATCAATGAGAGATTTCTGATTAAATAGAGTAGACAGTTAGATTAAGAAACTGTTTTCCTAATTGCCATAAAATTTATTTTGTAAAAAAAAGTAATAGGATAATAACATTTTCTTCAGTACCATTCTAATGTTTTATTACACTCAGTGAGTATACTCTATGATCAATATTTATTTTATGCATAATTATTGCATTTATATTATATACTTGCCGCCTTTGGCGACCAGGAGTAATGCGTTCTAAAATTTTCAATTAAATACTTATGTGTCTTGCTATATTCATAACTTCTCAGCCAAAATATATTTAAACTTCGATAATCACGTAACTCATATTATTATAGAAGCCTGACTATTATTTGTTCATTTCGCTTTATATCTCTCTGATTTGCAGTCAGCTGTCATGGAATTACGTGGAAAATGTCACATTTTATATTTGTTCCATAACTTTAATCTTCTTTTTAAGCACGTGCTGAACATCACATATTCCTCGGTTTAATTTGCAATAAGAGTTAATTTAATTATTCAGTTTGAGTTTTTGTCAAATTGACGGCAAAGCACTGGTACACTCTTAACGTGCTCTTGCAGGTTAAATTCTACTTTCATTTGTGAAAAAGTAATTGTTGAGAAATAAGGTTATAGTACATTTTTTAAAATTCATTAAAAATAGAAACTGAATCTATAGGTTAAAACATTGTCATCAATGAAAAAAGTCATTTTTAGAGGATTTGAAAAACAATATTGTGCGAGAATATTTTCGGAAGTTATCACTGAAAAATTCCAAATGTTAGTGTCCTTTTTAATTAATCAAATTTTAAAAAAACAGTCTAGGTATACTTTTTTATTCTCCAAAGAGAATATGTACATACAAAGAGCTGTATCTCTAGATCATATGGTTTGGTGTATAGAGCACACACACACACACACACACACACATACACACACACACACATACAAACACACACACACAAACACACACACATTCATTCATATACGCAAACAAATATTCATTTGATTATCAACTTTGGAGTGATTTCGGACCTTAATTAGCCAAAAATTGATATATTTTTTTAAGGTGGTGGACGAAAAGGACTAAAAGAGCCCTTTTTAATAATAATATTCCTTTTTTTATAAATCAGTCAGTTTTAATGATTGATTTAGAAGATTGGTTGATGTAACAACTAATGTTTAAAATATTAGTAAAAATATTTTGTTAAATATGATTAACAGACCAAAGTATGGAAAAATCGAAAAGTTATTTATCAATGCATTTTTTAACTCAAGTTATATAAAATGTAATTATTTGCTTCATTTAGACCACATTAACAGTACTAAGCAATATGTAAGCCTATTACTAATGATTTACAAATTAGCCATTGGTCCCGAATTTGAATGCGTATTCTGTATAAATTCAATCATATTTACCGGAAATAAAAAGCTTATTTATTGAATTAATGATATAGATATTTCAGAAAATCATAGAAACCTTCTCCTTGCCTTTATTTTTTTAGAAAACGTAGCATTTCATATTAATTTAATTTCATCCAATCACGGGCTGAAAGTTAAATTTTTTTTCGATTTAATATGCAATTATAGATGATTTATTTTTTAATTTGAACTTCTGTCATTGTGATGGCAGCACTTTAATAAAAACTACTTTTTCCCATTGCAAGTTTGATTTTTTTTGTTTGTTTGTTGTAAAATTTTATTGTTTTGCCCAAAATAAATTGTTAAAAATATAATTAAAATATTTCTTTAAAAATTCGTTAAAAATAGGAACTTACACGCTACATGTTAAAATACTGGTACCATTAGATGCTTGATGTAAAAATCATGTTTGTGTGATAACATTTCCGGAAGCTATAGCAGAAAAACGCCAAAATTTAGCTTAATTTTTGATTGATTCAAATTCAAATTAAATATTCGAAAAAATCGCTCCACGGTGCACATTTCCGAACATCAAAGAATACAAGTGCCAAATTTTGTAGCTGTAGGTCCAACGGTCTGGCCTGTAGAGGCCAACACACACACACACACACATTGAGCTTTATTCTAAGTATAGATAATATAAATATTGTAATAATATGTAAATCGGATATACCATATATACTATAAATATTAATACAAAGCTAGATAAACTTAAAAAGCAAAAATATTGAATTTATATACATAAGTAAAAAAAAATAAAAAAAAAACGCAACTCAAACCGAAACACACGCGTCATTCTGGGTTCTAAACTGCACTACATGGTCAAATTTTTTTTTTAAATTTTAACTAACGTTTCTGTAACGGAAAATATTTTCGCCCATAGGAAGTGCTTTAGGTTTGTTGGTTTGTTTTTTCCCCTATCATTTCTATTAGAAGTAGAGAAACATATCATTTTATTTTGATTATAGTAAGTATTTAGACATGATTTTTCAATTTGAAACTTCAGTTATACATAACTTTTTAATTCTAAAAGATATAATTAAATAAAACTATTTATTCATTTATATTTTTGTGACATTACATTAAAAAAATTTTTATACAGAAGCAGTATTTTTTTAAAATAATTGCTCGGGATATTTTTTTTATCTCATTTCACTAATTCTAAAAATACTTAAATTGTTATATGATCGCATATTTCTTTTTTTAATCACTTTGTAGAAATATACAAATATTAATATTTAATTTTATCATAGAAAAGTAGTTAAAATTACACTAAAAGACTTCTCGCACGGCTCCATGAAAATACAATCTATTTTTATATTATTTATTACATAAAAACATGCATTACTGCATATTTTTAAGGAATACCTTATTATTTTTTTCATGCACAGTTTCCATTTATTCACTTAAATAATAACCGTTATCGTTAAATGAAACCAATTATCTTGTTACTTTCCAAGCAATATTTAGTAATTAGATTTAAATAGAATAGCTATCAAGTTTCGGAGATATTGAACCTCCATTAAATATAAGACATATTTTTATAACTATATCAGGCTTATTAAGTTATTTCTTTCATCTGTATATGAACTGTGAATTTTTTTTCCAGAAATTCAAAAGCTATGAGCAGATTTAATTTCAAATAGTAGGAAATTAATCAATTGTCAAATTCTCTTATTGACTTATGCGTTATTAATTAGCTGAAATGTGCATTTAAATGATCTACTTATCTTAAAACAATTAGGATCGTTTGGGATGGTAATAGTAAAGTTTAGATGTAACTTTTTAGAATGGAATCTCTAATTTAGATTTTCATTTAAAGTTTATTGATTTTCATTTGAAAACGATATTTATCATACTTTGACTGTGAATAAATAATTCCAAGAGTTTACGCTTAATAATGCAAGCGTTCATGATGTATTTAGTCGTATATTTTACCATCTTTGGCCACCAGTTAGTAAGACATGGTTAATGGTTGATGAAAATTTCAATTGATTCCACAACAAATCGTTCTTAAATTTTAAATTTTGATATATATAACATAACATCAAAACCCTTACGATTTCTTTTACATTCATTGTGCTCTGCACTTGCCCCATTTTCTGCTTATATTTTATGTACAAAATATTTGTTTATGTCCCATGTAAAAGCTGCAATATTTTAAAATTGTGGCATTTGTAAAAAAATTTCAGCAGTGTTTCGTTCTGAAGTTAAATCTTATTCGTAAATACAAAAAATATCAAAAACATTATTGCAGGCATATTTAATGGTGAAACCTACTCATCTTGGAAAAAATAAATATAATTTTCATATTCTAGTTAGTCACAACGATAGGAAAAAAACCTTAATAAGACAAAAGACAAGATGAAATATTCCTACCTGCGGTTTTGTATAGATGTATTTTTTGAATTTTAAGATGCTGTAAAAACTATTTTTTACTGTAAATTTTTAGAAAGTTATCGCGTAAAAAGTCAATATTTCATTTATTTTTTATTAATTAAAATTCTAATTAGAAATTCAAAAACTCATTTTTCTATCCTCTAAACTATATATTTGCCAAATTTGGTAGGCAGACAGCTTGGAGTGTATAGAGCTAGCATATACACATAACCAAAGCTCTTTTCTTATGTTTAAGCCTCAAAACTTTGTTAAAATACCAATAAATTTTCCCGTCAAATACTCTTGCCAACAGATAATATGTTTTTAGCAAAACTAGACTAATCGATCCCTACCTGCTTCCTTACCCCCTTTGTTTCAAAGAGCTACGCATGATTTATTGGCCTTTTATGATCTGTACGCAAATGGAAGTACGCATTTGTCCTACTACCGTTAAACTAAGCGCATTCATGATCATTTTCTTTTAAATGACCAGTTCATATGAAGGTAAAGGTGAAAAATATTCATATGTAATTATTATGTAATTCGTACTCAATCTTTTTCACCAATAATGCATGATTTTACAAAAACTGCAGATTGAAGCTTGATCTTCCAGATATTGTGAATATGTACACGAAAACTCATTCTAAATAGTGACTGAAATAAAAATATCATGAAAAATAACGCAACTCCCCCAGACAATTGCAACCGTCTTAAATCTATATAAAAAGCTTCGGCTAAAACGATATTTTAAAAAAAGATTTTTTAAAGTCTGACAGAAGAAGAATATGAGGTACAAAAAATAATAATACCGTAGCATAATCTACAATCATTTTTGTAAATCCTTATATAAAAAGAAATTCACTGTTTTGTTTTTTATAAAGAACTAGTTGCAATAAAACTTATCATGAACCAACTTCTATACATCTAAAGAACTGTCTTCGTAAATCCTTGTAGAAAAAGTAATTCAAATGTTCTGTTATTCTAAACTAATTACAATATACCCTCTCATAAATTAGCATTATACATTTAACAAACTGCCTTATTTTTACATTACAACAACCTGAATTAGATATCATTTGTAAGAAAGTAATAATTCAGCTAAATGCTCTAATTTTGTCAAGCTGCTTTTTCAGAAGAATTGAAAATGAATTTTTTGACTTCATTCGAAACCTGAAATAATTAAAAGAGAAAATTTTTACTATGAACGAGTAGGTTACTACATTACAACAACAGGAACCCGGAAACTGCCTAAACAGCTATTCGAAAAGAGAAAGCTTTTGTGAAAATTATGGCTGCAGTTGATACAATTGAATTTCGGACACTATAGGAAAAAAACTTATTCTGCAAAAATATTTTAATTAAGGTATCCGGCTACGTTAAAAACACTGGTATTCGACCACATTGGCGATTTTTTTTATAAAAAAAGTGTTATTTCTTATAATTCAGACTTTTTTCTTTCCAAAACAGTTTGTTTTTTCTTAGAAAAGGAAGCTCTAACCTATTATCCAGAGAAATTTTAAGAAAAAAAATTTTTTTCAGCTAAAATTAGTCTTTAACTTCAATTTTAATGTTCATAAAAATTATCCACCATTAACATGATATCCCAAAAACTATGAGAGGGATTTACAGAAAAATTTCAGCTCGTGTTTTAAATAATATAGGCAATGAAATGAACCAAAGTTTTTATTGTTGGTGAGATACTTTTTCTGTTATAGGTGTTTTTAGAAAAATTAAGTAGCGAATTTTTGGCAAAAATATATTTATACGTATATTTTTACCCGTAACTTCTTTGCATGTCAAAATGTTTCTTAGATTTTGATTCATTTCATTCATCATTATATTCTATAACTTGTAAGAAAAATAGGATTGCTGCATTACCATTTTGTGTAGAATGTTAACCGTTTTTGTCAAATTTCACTAAAATTTACCACAAATTTTCCTATTTCTCAAAATATATTATATTCTCAAATAATGTTTTTGTATGTGTAGTGTTTATAATTGATAATACATCTAAAAACCAAAAATAATTTTTGAAAAATCAAATTTTTCAAAATTTTTTCTTCGGACGTAGTCGATTACCTTAAATGAATTAGAAAAACGCTAATTTTTATTTCGATACCGAGTTAGCATGTTTGCTTATGCATATAATGACGGATTTCCGACTAGGCAGAAGAGGCATTTGCCAAGAGCATAGGTTCCCAACCTGTTTTGAACTGGTGCCCCCTTTTCTAGTGAACATTTCAATACCACCCCCCTCACACTCCAGAGAAATAACATAATGAACATAATGAAAGCAAGAATTAAATTAAAAAAAAAAATTACTAATAGATAGAATATTGTTGGAATTGAAACGCTACTGAATTTCTTTTTTATTTAAAAACGAGGAATAAAATTTTAGCTTAACTGATATAAGGTTAGGCAGGGGTTTTTATGATACGAAATAAGCCATAATAAACTATTGCTTTTTAAATAAATAAACTGACAGTTTCAGAGAATAATCAAAACGCATACTTAATTATATTAAAAAGTATTTTGATGAAAATTTAAAGACATCGAATTTCGAAGTCTTTTTTTAACTATATTAGGTTAATCTTTCCATGCCCCTCTGGGCCATATCAGCGTCCTCTAATTATCTCTTGGTCTTTTACCGCCCGCCTGAAAACCTCAAATGCCCACAAGGGGGCGTTATCGCCCACGTTGGGAACCTATGGCCTAGAGTCATAACAAAATTAAGAGGGCGTCGCAAGCAGATCGATTAAAAAACTATTTTCTTGGTTTCCAAAAAATTAAGTTAGTAAAATAAATACAAATTCAAGGAATTATAATTTATATGGGTAATATTAAAACTTCATCAAGTATAACTGATAAAGTTCTTATTTTATCATGTTCTTTTTGGTATTAGGACATGTATAGAGAATTTCTACTGCAGCAACATTATGTACAAATGTGGAATCAAATATAATTTCATACAGTTAATAAATCTAAAAGATTAGCATATGTTAATTATTTATTTTAGGCTTTTACATGTTGAAATGCTATTGATAATGTATTACCTGAAGAATAAAATATTTCTATTAAAAATGGGAGCCCTTTAATACGGGAGTATTAAATCATAATCCCACCACATACACCACCACATAAAAGAAAGAAAGAAAAAAAAAATTCTGCATGAATGGGCAGGAAGAATGTTCTTTGACAAATTTTATACAGTTCAACAATTTTGATGTAAAGACCTCATAACACATTTTATTTAGATTTTTAACTATCGAGCTTTTAGATAGATTGATATAATTTCATTTTTTTTTCGTACTCAGTTTTCATTGAGATTCCAAATAAATAATTCGTATTCAGGTATATCTTAATACATGCTATTTTGACAAAATCTCTGAAAAGTCGAATAACTTACAATATTTACTCATTCATATTATTACAATATTTACTCATTCTAAGCAGAGGCGGAAACAAAAAACATGAAAAGTAAATCAGCTTCCTCAGTCAGTTGCAAGTTTAATCCATACTAATCTTATACTATAATACGAGGAATGGTTGCCAAGTCGAAAATCGGCCCAGAATTAATAAACTCCGGTAAACTTGGGGGTCTGGGGTTTTTGGCCACGAGGAATCGATTGGCACCGGTTTTGAAGCGCTACGGTCGAGCAGTTCGGAGTTACAGATAGGATATTTTCAAACTTTATTAGTTCGCCATAATGGCTAATAGGTTTCAAGCGGTAACGTGCTGCCATCTATAGCCAATATGGCGAACTAATAAAGTTTCCAGAAGATGATCCGGAACTGATCTCGAAATGGATGATCCATAACCCGCGTGGTGATATGAACCCAA
>JAPMOQ010058830.1:1044188-1071430 GCA_026543055.1 Argiope trifasciata | reverse complement strand
TTAAATCTTCGAGTTAGCTTCGATACCTGTTTTCTCCGAGCGGAGCTTGGTCACCCGCTGGTAAAACAAATTTGACTAAAACGATAATTTTAAAAATATTTTTAAAGTCTGACAGATGTACAATATGACGCAAAAAAGAATAATATCATACCGTAATCCATACTCGTTTTAGTAAAATAGAAAAAGAAATTCAAATATTCTGCCATACAAAACTAACTGCAATTAAACCTTTCGTAAACCAGCATCTATACATTTAATAAACAGTCTTATTTTTATGTTACAATAACCCTAATTAGATATCTTTTGTAAGAAAGTAATAATTCAGCTGAATGCTCTAATTTTGTCAAGCTACTTTTTCCGAAAAGTTGAAAATAAATGCTTTGACTCCATTCGAAAACTAGGAGAGCTGAAGAAAGAAAAATTAACCATGAACAAGTGAGTTACTATACTGCAACATGTTGGAACAGCCGAAACAGCTGTGTGAAAAGGGACAAGTTTTTTATGAAAGAAGCAAACTTTTGAAAAGCTTCAAGGTTTTTAGTTACACTTGTAATGGGAAACAAAATCACAAATTATTTCCTATGAATGTATTAAAAGGATAAACAAATGGTGTTCTGTCACTACCTTCTGTCACATCTTTTTTTAACTTTCCACAAATGTAGTGTAGATTTCCGAGTGGGAATTGTATCTAGTCTAATCTTCTAACAAGTCTAGTCACAATTTCAAGATTAGAGGAATACAAGAAATTGATTTAATCAAATTCTTAAACAAAATTCTTTTTTTTGCAAATAATTAATGAATTTTAGTGATATTTTCTTGGTATTTATAAAAGTGTCTAAATAATAAATTCATTTTTGAGTTATGTTGTTGTGGCTTATGGCACTTTATAAGCCCTCTGACCCATCTGTCATCACTTTTTTTTTCCTTTGAGCCAACTAAATCCAGGTGTAGACTTAGCTAGTAAATGCGTCACACAACGTCTAGCGTCACGTCTAACACAACCCCTTTTTACAGGGGGCACATTCACACACTTGACAGATAGGACTCCAAAGAATAAAGGTGCTAGAACCGGCACACGCTGATCACGTGGCAGACGCTCTACCCTATGCTAGTGTTCGACAAATCCGTTTTTAGGTAATATAATTGAATGTCAGCCAAATAATTCACCAAGTCGCCAATGATGACATAATAGATTCATTAAAAATGTGAAAATCAAAGCCAAAAGTTAACGCATCGTAAATATTGTACCCCAATCCCCTGTAAGATGGTCACTAGCTTGTTAAATATAATAGGAAATATACAAAAAAAAATGCTTTAAGGAGATCAATTCTGCTAGTATTTAATAGAAATATTGAGAGAGAACTGCAAACTTCAAATCAAAAGATCACAACATTAATCCAATTGAACTTAATAGTGCAAAAAATTAATTATCGAAAGTTAAATGCTGAGAGAAAAAATGGAAAACGCTTTTAACACTTTTTAGTTAATATAATTGAATGTCAGCCAAATAATTAGCTAAGGATGACATGATAGATTCATTAAAAATGTGAAAATCAAAGTCAAAAGTTAATGCATCGTAAATTTTGTACCCCAAACCCATGTAAGATGGTCACTGGCTTGTTAAATATAATAGGAAATATACAAACAAAAAAGCTTTAAGGAGCTCAATTCTGCTGGTATTTAATAGAAATATTGAGAGAGAACTGCAAACTTCAGATCAAAAGAAGATCAAAACATTAATCCAATTGAACTAAATAATGCAAAAAATTAATTATCGAAAGTTAAATGCGGAGGGGGAAAATGGAAAACGCTTTTAACACTTTAGCACATACATTTTTTGAGTATTAGCACATTGATGATTTGGGGTCATTTTGATCCCAAATTGTCAGGCACTAACTCATTATATCATTGACTATTTGTATAAAAATTAAATATAATCAAAAGATACAAATGTTTTTTGTATACGATTTTTAAATACAAAAATACTAGAAGAGAAAGGCGTCTTATTCAATAACTTTTCTGTATTCATTTTCTTTTTTTCATATTCCATTCATATAAATTTTATTCTTTTTAATGTAAGTGGTTTTTCCTATATAAAATTATTGGAATAATAAGAAAATCTATATTTTACAAATAGTTTATTCGAAATTTTTTGGAGTTGGCTTTTGTGCGATAAAACACAATCTCTGGCTAGATTTTTTTTAAAGAAAGTTAAATATACAATTTAGGAAATTCATATATTTTGTCTCTTATTTATATATACTCAAAAAAATTCTTTTATCATTCTTTATTCAGAGTAAAATAAGTCGTTATCATAAATTTAAAAACAACTTATTCCTCTTATAAAAGAATGCATTTTATAAAAGAATTTCATTCTTTTTTCACGAGGTGGAAAGGACGCGGTCAAATGTTGTAGTAGAGCATTCAGAATTTGTAGAACATTCAGATTCGATCCTGTATCATGATGAATTTAAAGAAATTCCATGACTATTCGACGAATTTGGGCTATCATCATTTCATCTTTAAGTCAGAAGACTTGCGAAAAAGATCTCTGAATCTACGCAGCACAACGTCATAGCTTTAACATTGACCCTTTACACTCAGAAGGAAAATTCGATGCACAATAATTCACTTAATACTTGGACTTCTTTATTACACAAGGAAATAAAGACATGCAATTGCTTAAATTTAAATTTATCTGGAAAACGAGTTTACAATTTTTTTAAACATTTTGTAGGTATTTTTAAAAGTTAACATTTTTCAAAAAAACCAGTAATATAAAAACAGTTTAAATTCAATTCCTACTTAGGTCAACAAAGAAATTTTTTAATTTTAGTTACTTTTTATTAAATAGTTATCAAAAATATTATTAAGTATCAAAAAATTATTGATTTTTGCAAGAGATGAATTCGCATTCATCACTTTCAAGTGAAAAAAAATGAAATCCTCGCATTTTACCTGTTTAGCTGCTGCCTGTCGATTACAATTTTCATTACAAACTGCTGAAACTCTATTTAAAGTCTTAAAAATTAATTAAATTTTATTAATGAATTAATATTTGAAAAAAAAATGTATTAACATCAAGTGCCCTTCACTACAAGTTTTAAAAAATGTATTTGATCTTGAGTGTATGAATCAAAAATATTTTACTAAAGATTGAAAATTTGAACAAGATATTAGAATAAATATATAAAGGGAAAGTGTGAACTAATAGTAGGAATTAAATAAATGAATAAAATGCCACAATTATGCACCGTCATGAATAGTGACATAGAGAAGGCATTCGTGTGCAAAAAGTTAAAAGAATCTAAAACGCCAGTGCAGGCATGGAACAATTTGGCATCATCCCTTCTACAAAAAATTAAACAGGTTGTTTCCTTGATTTCTGTTGCTCGAATCTTCTAACTTTCCCATGAAAGTATAGAAAATGACAGGTATAAAATTTTATTAAATTCTAGAATTTCTTAACAGAAAAGAAAATCTGGGGTCAAAGAATATCTCACGCGTGCTAATGGGTTGAAGAGAATGTAAGAAATTAAATCTTGTGGAAAGTACTCATAGGCATAAGAAAATACCAAATATTTCAGATGAATTACATATTTGAATCCAGAATTTGCATGTTCAGACTGCATTACGTAGCACCATTCGTTATAGACATATCATGAGATTACTCCTCTTTTCGGTTGTAATTTTTTTAATGTGTTCGGACTTAGATCCGTCCGTCTGCTGTTATTACTCACGTTGAGCAGATTTACTCAAACCAATAAAATCGAAGCAGGAGCAGGAAAAAGAAATTACCTCCCAAGTTGTGCTGCCCTGAAAGTGCACAAAAGCTTACTACTGGTACCATCCTCCGAAACTTATTAGTGGATCCATCGTAGAACGCTCCCAAATTCCTGACTCGTAACAGAGCTCCCAAGCACTCAAGGCCTTGCGATTTATTGAGTCTAAAATAGTGCTTCACAAACTTTGCTTTCTAATGTGGGCAATGGTTTTAAAACAAATAATAATTCGAAATATTAATCGTATTCCTTTAATGAAGATTATTAATTTATTTGGAAAACAGGAACGACCTGGGTTTTGAAACAAAGATAAAAATAATAATGTTAAACTTGAAACAAAGGCAACAGGTAGAAAACTTGTTGGGTTTTGTCCAAATTTGTTAGGGACACTTCTCAGTTCATATCTTGATTTTTAAAATACTTAGGGCTATGGTTTTTTGGCGTTGAATCAGAATATACTTTAAAATTACGGAAAATATTACATGAAGGTGGTTTTCACAATATTTTGAGTCAAAATAATGAGGTCACCTTGTTTGAGATAAAACCTTTTCTTTAATAAATTTTTCAAACAGTATACGAATTTTTTTTGTGAGTTGTTTTGAAATTCAAAGCATTATCATTGGTTTATCAGAAATTTAAAAGCATTTTTTTTTCTCATAGCACTTAAAACTAAGGGGGAAAAAAAAAAGAATCTTCTCTCAATTTTAATCAATTCTAATTTAATTGATTAAACCACAGAGGGGGGTGCCACTTCAGTTGTCGTCCTCGTCATCTGACCGTGGTTCAAAATTACGAGGTCCGTCCCAAAATAGCCCTCGTGTTGCTTTAAACGGGACGTAAATATAACTAAACCAAACTAAACTAAATCTTCTTATAATGGAGAGTATAGCATGTATTTTTTTTTAAATGGCAGTTCTTTTTAACAAATTTTACCAAAAATTCAATATTTACCTGCAATGTAAGTGTGAAGACCCCATACCAAATTTCATTCGCTTATTTTATCTTTTTGAGTTATAAACTTTCAACGTTTACGTCATTTACGTCAACGTTTTTGTCATTGGCAGTTTTTTGTTCGCATGTTAGAGCTGTCGTTTTTAGAAGTTCTTGAGTTAGTCTTATTTTCTACAAAAATAGATTGTATAGTAACGACATTTCAGTTAATTTTATTGGGATTATAACTGAAATAAGTAATGAATTAACTTTGTCTATGAATGTTTGATAAATCTTCGCTGATTTATTTAAAAACCCGGTCCTCATGTCCCATGAACTCAATCGCATATGCCCAAGTATTATTAAGTTACTGTAATTCTGCATAGGTATTGGAAGCGTTAATTTGGAACAAATTTTTAAACACTTTAATTAATAGAATACCATTCAATTTTCAAAAAATGTAATGAAAATTAACAAATATTACATGTTTCAGCAAAGTAAGAATGGAATTTAAACCGCTTGAAATTAAGCAACAAAGCATATCCTTCGAGAGTACATTTTACTGACAAGAGTTTAGTATTTATTATAACATAATTTTATTTATAGATAAAACCAAGTTTTTTTTGTTTTTTTAGGGGAGGTGGAGGGGGTTACAGTTCCTCTAAAAAGGGCTTAAACTGGAATTAAAATCATTTCCTGAATTTGAAGAGGTCTATTGTAGTTCTTAAGAACCAGTTATAAACATTATCATTATTTGAAATTAGAAAAGACTAAAGATGAGAAAAGTAATAATTAATATAAAAAATATTAACCATTACTTTTTATATCAATTATTACTTTTTTTTGCTTTAGTCTTTTCTTCTCCAAGCAATAGAAAAATCAGGGCTTTTATATTTTCCGGAACAAACGAATAAAAAAGGAAATGCTACAGTTCATAAAATATCAAACTTGAGTTCAGATTCTCTATATTGATATGAGCTTGAAAATAAAAACCTAATTTCGATTATTGAGCTTTAAAAACTTAGTGGTATAATTTGTGGAATGATTTTCTTTATTTGAATCGATGAAGCAATTTTAATAGGCTATGTTTTATACCATATTAAAGAGTATTTCTCAGAAAGTTTATTCCATTTTTAAGGGCAAATAAACTACAAAAAATTTACTGTTTTACCTTTATTAAAATTATTTTACAATCGATTTTCATTAAAAACTATTTAATTGTGATTCAAATATGACAAATCTTTCTTTTTTCTGCTACTTTGAAAATACTCCTATTAAATTGAAGCAAATTCAAACTAATTTATTTTTTAACTAATATATAAGATAACAAAAGAAACAAAATCTTAAAAAAATGATAATTGTGTGGAAAGAAATAATCATTCCATTTACTGACTCATTACATTAGATTTTTTTTGTTAATTTATATACACTGATGGAAAAAAAAATCCCAACACCAAGAAAAAATTATTGTACAGTAATGAAATTTTAGGAATACATTTGCCTAGGTAACATATTTAATTGATTAAAGTTTCAAGATCACAGGTAGAGCCATTTCAAATGTGAAATGTTGGTACCGGTGTAACCGCCAGAATTTTGAATGCAAGCATGCAAACGAGCATGCATCGTGTCGTACAGGTGACGGATATCAGTTTGTGGGATGGAGTTCTATGCCTGTTGCACTTGAGCGGTCAATGCTGGTTGTGGATGACTCTGGAGTTGTTGCCCAATGTTGTCCCATACGTGCTCGATTGGAGAAAGATCTGGTGATCTAGCAAGCCAAGGCAACATGTCGACACTCTGTAGAGCATGTTGGCTTACAACAGCGGTATGAGGGCGAGCGTTATCCTGTTGGAAAACACCCCCTTGAATGCTGTTCATGAATGGCAGCACAACAGGTTGTATCACTAGACTGACGTACAAATTTGCAGTCAGGGTGCGTGGGATAACCACGAGAGTGATCCTGCTGTCATACGAAATTGCTCCCCAAACCATATCTCCAGGAGTAGGACCTGTGTGTCTAGGCCGCAGACAGGTCACTAGCAGGCGTTCACCTGGCCTCCTTCTAACCAACAAACGGCTATCACTGCGACCAAGGCAGAACCGGCTTTCATCAGAAAACACAACAGATCTCCACTCCGTCCTCCAATGCGCTCTAGCTTGACAACACTCACGTCGCAAACGGCAGGGTTTGGAGTCAGTGGAATGCACTGTACAGAGCTGTCCTTGAAGTAACTGATTTGTAACAGTTCGTTGTGTCACTGTGGTGCCAACTGCAGCTCGAATTTCAGCCGTAGACGCAGTACGATCACAGCCATACGCCGAATACGACGGTCTTCCCTCTCAATAGTACCACGTGGCAGCCCAGAACCTGGTCTTCTTGAGGCAGTACCTTCCCTTGGCCCCTGCCGCCAATACTCATGCACAGTGGATACATTCCTGCCAAGTCTTTCAGCAGTATCGCGGAAAGAAAACCCACCTTCTCGTAGCCCTACAACACGACCTCGTTCAAACTCAATGAGCTGTTGATAATGGCTTCTTCGTCTTCTCAGAGGCATCCTTGACTAGCATTAACCCACTACGTCAAATCTCAACTGTAAATAACGATCACGAACCTTACAGCGTTTATTTAAAGCAAACCTCATTTGCATGTTCATAGTGTCGCTACTGGTGTCACACTTACGCACGTAGCTCGAAATTTGAATCGTCGTCATCTTTCAGATGTATAAACACGAATACCAAATTTCGTTTATCTAGCACAGCTCCTTCCTAGTGTTGGGATTTTTTTTCCCATCAGTGTATATCGAAGGTTCTTAAAGTATCAAGACTTTGCAATGCTCTAAATCTAATTTTACAGAGTAGAGCTTCAACTATAAATAGATATTATTGTCGGTATGTTCGAAATTGCATCTAAAAAGGAGCTTAGTTGAAAAGAAAATGAGAAAAGTGGTTAAACTCGCAGCTTATTAAGAATCAACATCAATGGAGAGTTTCTGTTGAAACAATTATAATTTATGGAATAAATTTGTTGTGTACAGGATATTTTTGTAAATATTCTTCATTAATATTAATAACTGTTCTTTAGGCAGATATTTTTTAAACCCATTTTTAAAAAAATTAAAAAAAAGCTTTGTGTAATGAAAAAAAATTAATTTTACCAGATGATCGTAGATATCTGAATAAATAAAAGTGAATGTTTATCTGTATGTCTCTAATGCCTTCCTAAATCGTTCAATCGATTGCGATGAAACTTGGTCATCTTATTGTTTACACCTACGGGATGGTTATAGGGATAGAACAATT
The DNA here is from genome assembly GCA_026543055.1 of Argiope trifasciata. Classification (NCBI taxonomy): domain Eukaryota; kingdom Metazoa; phylum Arthropoda; class Arachnida; order Araneae; family Araneidae; genus Argiope; species Argiope trifasciata. The sequence goes on along the minus strand of JAPMOQ010058830.1, from coordinate 1,063,418 downwards.
ATCTAAAATTAAAAAATATATATCGCATCTTAACCATCTTAATCTATTTACCAAGGATTAATCTCCAAATAACTCGCCGAAGTAGCAACAGATTCTGTGGAAATGATAAATCCTAGTTTAAGGTTAATACTTTGTAGCTATATGACGCAAACATCATATAAAAGTCATTCTCAGAGGTAACAACCATATTACAGATTATGCTAGAAAGTTTTGAGAAGACCAAGCCCGGATGTTTTAAATTTTAGTGTCTTTCATAGTAAGTACCAAAAATATTGTAGTGCAAGTAATTTTGAAATTTTTTATTTTCAAAAATTATCTTTTCAACTATATTAACGATTATATGGTGTAAATATATTTTCTATGTTGAAGCAATTTTAAAAAGAAAATATTTAATAACATTTTTTAAAATTAAATTTGAGAATTCTGGATGAATATTAAATGAATTACAAGATACAATAAATAATTCCTTTCATTACCGTTCTGAAATAACCCCATGTTTTACAATTCTAAGAGAATACACAAATCTAGTATATAAAAATGAATATTAGTTTGTTCGTATTTTATATACTGCCGTACCGTTCATCCTATTTCGATAAAACATTGGCAAATTATTGATTGATTAATAGTTTTTCGGCAACGTGGCAGGTACCAGCTCGTACCCGGCACGTCCAAACTTTTCAGTCAAGGTGTGTGGAGAGGAAACGGGGGGGGGGACATGACACTCACAATATAAAAAGGTGGGGTAAAAGAAAAAGAATTGCAAGAATGAAGTACAATTCTGCTCGAAGATGTAAAATGGTATTCGAAGCCAATTTCTGACATCAGTCCTTCGTTAAGTTTGATAAATTATATCTCAGAATGCGTTGAATTAAAAATGTATTTGAACTGTATATTTAGACAGCTATAAAGTATTTAAAAAAATCTATTTAATGTCTGAATACAACTAAAAAGCTTATGTGTTTAAAAAAATTGTTTTACATTTAAAATTTATAGCACTACAAATTACTAATTTACAAATAAAAACAGAATAGTTACATACATTTTATTGAAAACTAGGACAAAGATATTTAAATTGGGATGTTTTTAAAATTTTAATAAAAAGTTAGTTATAAACTTTATCTAAAGTATTACAAATTATTAAATTTAATTAATGAATTAATAATTGAAAAAAAAATTGTATTAACATAGAGTAAACATACACTGCAAGTTTAAAAATATATATATTTGAACTTGAGTAAAAATTATTTTATAAGCGATTGAAAATTTGAACAAGATGTCTAAATAAATATATACACGGAGAATGTGAACTAATAACAGAAATTGAAAAAAATCAGCAAAAACTTAAGCGTTTTACAAGGCTTGCTTTAGAAAATATCGCACACAAATTATTTTTTAAAGGATTTCTTCAGAATGGTAGGGCAAGTCTTAAAAATTCATTTTATAATATGTTGGATAGTAAAATTCTTGATCGATTTCTCAACTTAATATAATTCATTTTTAATAACTTCGAAATTAAGTATTAAAAAAAAAGAAATTTGTTATCCCAGTGTTGATTTAAACACTTGGTGATAAAAATGTATAATGCAGTTGTAAAGTTTGTTGGTACTGCTTGAAGCTTTCCATCCAATACACGCTATCATCTTTAGAAAGAATGAGGTGTGGTTCATCCTATTGTATATTGTTTGAAAGGTTACAAAAGAATCACCTTTTAAACCAGGGTGAAAGACCTCTAGTTCTGCAAATACCCAGACTTTGCAATCTCCGAAACTAATTTTACAGTAGAGACTTCCAAATACCGATAGCCAGTATGGTCGAAACTGCATCCAAAAATGCACCTGGTGAAAAAGAACAGCCAGAAAGATGATTTAAACTCACTGTTCTTGTAGGATCAATCTCGATGGACAGTTTCTATTAAAACAAATATTGTTTATTCAATAAAGCAGGTTGAAAAAATATTTTCAAATACAAATTCAATTCAATAATTGGTTTCACAAAATTTGTAATTAGATGGCAATAATTCGCCGATATTTTTAAAGTGCGAGCGTGTAAGTCTAAATATTGAAATGGTGTAAGCGGTTTAAAATTCTAATTTATAAAAGAATTGGTTATAAGAAATGAAATCTGTTATAAACCAATAAAATAGTTAAAAATGCTTTAACATATGATGAATGTTTCAACAATCTTTTCGTGATATGAAATTGAAGTTTTTTAAAAGATAATTTTCTTGCTAATAAGAGATTCAGAACATATTAATCATAATGGTTGGCAGCAATAATTATATGTAACGCCTAATATTTTAGACCCCTTAAAGGAACTTTTCAAAATATCTCGAACAGTCCTTCTGAATAGGAACGATAGAACCTAAAACGCGATAAATAACTGACAGCAATTAGTTTAAGGAAAAGGGGTTGAATTTATTGTTTCCACTTCATTACTTTTACTGGGAACTTTTGAATGAGTGAAAAAGGACTTGAAAAAAATTGGAGGCTGCCTGTGTTAAATTGTTGCATATGGATCAATAGCAGTTACCCACTTTGTCGAGGAATGTTAAATGGATGTTTTGGTAAGAAAAATTCTTCTTTATTTGTATCAACTATGCACATTTTAAAGAGTAATGTAGGAAATCCCTAAAAAAAATTTTAATTTTTTTAAAACTTCGAGCACATGAAATAATGTCACATTAAATGTTAACTATGTTATTCATTTTGAAATAGCATTACAACTTTAATGCCTTCAAATTGTAGTTATTGTACGACCTTGTTTCAACCGAATCTGTTTTACTGTACATAACCTCTACAATTACAAAAAAATTAGTTTTTTTATTTAATTTTAAACGTACTAATTAATTTCACTCGAAATGTGAATTGTTGTGATCATTTTAAATTCTGTTGAACTTATTTTTTTTCAAATTATCGTATACTGCATGCTTATTCACTTGTCTACTTATTTACAAATGTAATGTTTCCATAATTATTGAAAAATATTGAAATATTTATTTAAAAATAAATTAATAGTTATTTAAAAATAAATTAAAAATTACTGAAACATTTATATAAAAATAAAATTTTTTCATAATTACGGATTTTCCTATAAAAAAATTCTTATTATTATTAGAATTAAAACTATTAAAATTTTTATTAAACTGGTTATTACAATTCTTTATAATTTATTGTATATTAACTATTAAATCCCTTCAATTCTAATTATTACTTATTTATTCACTATACATTAACTATTAAATCCATTCAAAGTTCAAAGTAAATTATTGTTAGAGTTTTGCCATAAAAATTGTAATTTTCTTTTACTGTATTCGTTTTCAGATCTAATTTTTCTTAATTCAAACTTTTGCATAAATCGAGGCTTTTTATCCTTTTATCTTCGAACTAGACAAATTCTTCTGAATTGAATTTATATTGTATATCTGAATGAAGATTGTTGCTATTATTCAAAATGGTTTTCAAGGTAATTCTTGCAATATAGTTAAAGTTAACTAAAAATTGCAACAACAAACTTAATAAACTTAATGTGGTATTTTCAAAAACACAAAATTTTTCTTCTGTTATTAAGTAGTGAAAATAAGTTCTTAATATCATGAAATTTGCTAAATACAAAACAATTAATTCAGCTAAATAATCGAAAACGATTTTCATTTTTAGCACCAGATTGAACTAAGAATTCTAAATCCATTGACGCACATATTTCTTTTACTAATAGAAAGCACTTGGATTTTTATCGCTTTTTTTAATCGACGATAATTTTATTGTACAAGTATAGTCAGAATCTTTATATTTAAGGGGAAAAATGTGAATTAGGCATATAAAAGCGACTAGTTTTTTTTAAATCTCTGAAGCATGATTTATTGTTTTATTTCAAGCAAATTGAAATAAAGAAGTTATTTCAGCTGTGAACGTGCTTGCTTTCAGATAATAATAAAAAAATCATTGGATCAGGACTATCTAATGAAAAAATATTTAGGTTATGTTAGAGGAATCGGAAAAAAGTAAAGCATTTCAAGAAATTGTTATCTACACATTGACAAACAAGTACTGTGAAATGTACAAGTAAACAGGAAAATTTTAGGAACGTATTATGAATAAACAATTCGAGGAACTTCTAGTAAATAGAATAGAACGTGAGATAAATGAAATGTGATTTTTTTTTTTGTTTCAAAATGTATTGGCAGAATTTTAATATTACATTTTTATTTAATGCTAATACAGAATATGTAATTACCTACATAACTACAAACATAATTATAATAGAAAAATACAAACATAATAATAATAGCCAGAAATAAAATAATATCGTCATGTGTTTAAGATCCAAAATACATTAAAAATAAATCATATTATCTAAAATTAATTCTTGTAGTTATAGTAAGTAGAAGACTTATTTTGCATATTATCAGTCAATCTTGAATATGTCGGCATATACTAATTACTAACTGTTAATGTTGCAGTGAATTCTAAATAGTCGTCTGTGATGCAGGAAATATGCATTATTTTAATTACATTCATCGTTGAAAATGCAGATTCACACAGGTAGGTAAAACCAAACAACGGTTTTAAGTGATAAGCAAAATTTTAAATTTAGGATACTTTAATTCCCCCATTAGATTCCAAAAGCTATTCTTAGGTTCTGAACTACGTGATTTTGAAATGCTATTTTAAAGGAGAACTTAAATCTTAGTAAAGGTGATTTGACCCCTTCAAAATACCTTGTTGGTTCATCGTTCGATCGCGATCGACTTAAAACCCACCCCCGATGTAAACAAGCCTACTGGTAATATAAGCGTTTACATTTGATATAGATATGTTGTTTTTAGTTGTTGCAATTATGTCTGCTAATGATGCAATTACGTTTTTAATAAAATAAATAATTAATTAAATGTAATGTATAATAGTAGCTGGTATGCCTTTTTTATGTTTGTATGCAATTATGTAATTTGCATGACTGTATTAGGGTTATATTAAAGGGTAAAATTCAAATAATACAATAATGCTGTACTAGATTCTTTGCTATAATCGTTTAACTAATATTTCTTTCCATTTGACCTTTACTTACAATAGTTTGACCTAAGCTTCCATTGAAAATCTCACGCCACCATTGACCTTGATTTTCTAAAAAAAGGAGGATTCTTGTGTGTTTATCAGTAGAAAAGGAGTGGCATCGTGTAAAATCTGTTTGTAGGCCTTGACACTTATTTCGTTCATCAAAATAATATTCTGATTTACATTGTTTATTACATTGTAATTGCTGTAATAAAGATGTAAAAAATACATATAAAAGATAGACAAATAAAAAATAATTTTCAAAAACGACTATTTAAAACGCAAAAATAAATGTTATGAATCTAAAAACGAAAATTGTTAACTAAAATGATGATAATGATAAATAGTAACTGCAATACAGCGTTAGTGCAGATGGCGTGACCCAGGAATGATGGCGTGACCCAGGAATTTTTTTTCCATCACAAGGAAAAAAAATGTGCTTCATATTTTTAATTTCAAAGACAAATTTTAAAATCCGTGCTTTCTGAAGGATACTTTAAAAATTTATATCAGAAATTACAGAGTATAACTTAAAAATAGCTCAGTCAATGAACTTACAAAGAAAAGTAATCTTTCCTTTTATTCATTATTTCTGAAATTTTTTAATACTTTTGAACCAATAAATAGCAAAATTGCTATTCATTTATTTAATCATTACTTTCTTTGTCAATTTGTGTACGACCCTTAAAATATGAACATCCAGCATGAGTTTTTCCTCTTTGCTAACTCCTATCCAGGCATTGAAAACGGGTTTATGTAATTTCATACATTTGAAACTTTTTGTGATAAAATGTTGAAAATTCTTACATGACCTTATTAGACACACATTTTACTCACTGGGGTTTTTTTATGGGATATTCCGTATGAAAATTTAAATTTTGTTTTATTTTTCAAAGTTAAATTACACGGAACTTTTAATCGGTTTCATAACATTTTGCACCTTTTTTTACGCAACTTTGCATTTTACAATATATGTCTATAGTCAATATTTAAGGAATAAAAGCCGCGGTCAAGATTTTTGAAACACCCTGTACAACCAATATACCTGGTGAACCAGTTAATCACTGAAAGTCACAAATATTGCAGTAACTTATTTAGAAGAGTAACCGAATTTAGATGCACTTTAAATAAATTATTTTTAGATGAATATTGATGATGATATATTACCAGATACCAGATGATATATTTGCAATACTGGTACCCTAGGAAACAAAACTCAAAAACCTACTTAAAACATTGATTATACTAACTAATGTTTTGTCTGAAAGTAGGAACTTAATTACAACATTTAAGAACATTCTCTACATTTTATATACAGTTTTTAAATAAGAAATAATGTATCAAAATAAAATTTACTGTTTCCTTTCTGTTATCATTATTTTTTAAAAAAAGAAATAATGCCATTTTTGATTACAGCTAGATTTATACATAGTTATCAAAGTACCTATGCTTCCTGACAACTATCAGGCGATAGTAATCAGGAAGCACAGCGAGATTGCATGCACAAAACCTTGTCATATTTTGGTGGACGTGAAATGTATAAAAATCTAGAGATGTATATCCGGTGACCGAAGATTAAAAAAAAAAAAATACTCAGTAAGGTGAAGCCTAGCATAATCGCAAGTTCACATCACTTTGGGTAGGCTCAACCAGAAAAATATCGAATTTTCGTAATCAGTACTCAAAGGGCTTAGTCAAAAATATCTTAAAATGTCTTTAAAAAATTAAAAAACATGAAAATTTTCATCAATTTGATAGACTCGCTTAAAATAAATGAATCCATCTGGCGTATGCTTCCTTCAACTTTCTAACGTTATAGCAAAAAGCTCATTTTTTTCAAAAATATTCCTATTGCTTGAAATAAAGGAGAAATAAAGTTTTAAGATCTCCAAGTACCTCGATATCATAACAAGAAAGTGATATAATACTGGTATGATATGGTGCGTATTGTGTTTCATTGTTAAAGGAATACAATACTATCTAAATAAACTTTTTAAAATTTTAATGTCTGGAATTTTATATTAATTGTTATTTAAGTAGAATAGTATTTTTTAATTGTCCTCCACTAGAAATTTTAGATTATTTCAAAAGTTTTTTACATTTAATTTAAAAAAAATTTCTACTTTTTAAAATTTTCTAAAGGTTTATTTTATTATGCAGATGTTCTTACAATTTTCTTAAAACCTACAACTAATTTACCACATAAAATTTATTGTGGACTTCATCTTTTAAATACATTAAATTACATATATTTTTATTTTGAAATCCTCAAAAAATTCTTTAAAAAGTATCTTAAGTCTGAATCCTTTTTTTAGAAAAATTATGACGCATCTTTAGAGCTAATTCCATACTAAATTTCAGAAAACATGTATTTTAGAGCTATTTACAAAAGACTTCCTACCCTACTTGAAAGTTTAAAAATCGAGCCTTAAATCTTTCGACAAATTGCATAAAAGTTAAAGCATTTATATTTTAGAAAAGAGATATTAAGAAAAAGCGTTTTAGCGTTTTTATTTAGTAATACCAGGATATAAATTTCATCCAATTTGACTGTATTTTTCACAAAATGTTGACGAGCTTATTCTAAATTGGTTAAAATAACAAAATTGCAAATATTTATTGAAATAAAATACCATACATGTGTAATGAATATATAAAGCAAAAAAAAAAAAAACTATAAATAATTAATATTTCTCAAATCCTAATCGCAACAACTTTAAATAACTTAATACATATCTCAGAGCTCATTTAACCCACATTTCTGCTACTAACATAATTTAACAAAAAATTTACTAAACAGAAATATTTTATTTTCTATTAATTAAAAGCCTTAGAATGTATAAAACTGTAAATGAACAAAAATAAAACTAATTAAAAAACTAATTTGAAATTTTCAGTCATAAGAAAATATCGCATGTAAACAAAACCAAGCGACTTACTTCATTTCAATTTAACTATGTATTTACAATGGGGAAAAAATCGTTTTTTATGTGTGGGTGTCGGTTTCTGTTCTAGCAGACGATCCGAAAAGTAGAAATGATATGTTTACTCTCTTTTCATACAACTAAAACTCTTTGTTATTTTTATATTTGCATTTACATGCGTTTTAGTGCCTTTTTGTAGAGTGCGTAAATTATTTATTTCGAACTAATTTATACGTTTTTTAATGCCTTAAAATGTGAAAAAAAAGTTTTCAAGTAATTTATAATTTGAAACTCAACACCTAAAGATTGGATAAAAATTCGACTTATTTTTTTAATTCAAAAAGTAGATGAGACATTTTTTAATCCATCCGCAAAATCTTAATAGCCCACTCAACAAGAATATTTTATTTTGTGCTTCCTTTTAATAAAAAGAAATCCTCTTTTTTTTCCCCTCCAATTTTTTAAACACTTTTGTCACTTTACTGATATATTTTGATGCCTGAGTTTTGATTTTTACTGAAGTATTAATTAGAATAGAATAATAAACTAAGCGTAGACCTTAAAATGCTGAGTAGTGATCATATTCTAATAAATATTTTAATTTTCATGATTTTATGATTATTTTTATTCATTCCTATAGGTAACTCATTTTTACAGTACTCTTAATTGGTGTAGTAACTTTAGTGACTCGTTTCAAAGCAACAATGGAGTTATTTCAGAGCATGATTTTGAACTACGGTCAGATGACGAGAAGGGCATATGCGCTGCCACCCTTGTCTAAACATCCGCACCACACCAATGAGAGGACATTTGGCCCCGAAAAATTGGAAGTGCACCAGACCCGCTTGCATGGCGGTTTATACACACACACACACACAATTTTTTAAACTTTAATTTTCAATTTTCAAAGTTGTTTTGTAGTTCTGTCGATTTTCAGATGGAAAAAAAAGAAAGAAACATCGTTTTTTAAAATTTCGACGCATGCGCAATCTGTGGTTGTTTCAAACCGGTTTAAACTGGTTAATGAGTAAATGAGATTTTCTACTAACCTTATTTTAATTAGTTGAAAGTATCACTGAACCAACAATATTTACCGATTAAACAAACAATATTTTAACTTGTTTGGTTTATTTTCAAGCAGCTATTAGCGAGTAAGGCAATAACGCTATGATTTTCAAGAGAAAAAATTACAACAGCAAACGATAGACAATTCTAAAGCTATACAGTGAAAGCCGACTTCAAAATAAAACTACAATAGCAGACTATAGATATTTCAAAAGCTTTACAGTGAACGCCGATTCCAAAATTTAAAAATGGATAAATCGCTAATTTGTAGCCTTCAAGTTTTGAGGCTCTAAAAACCTTGAACGAAAACAATATTATGTACTCACAAGATAATAAGTTTATGCAACCATACTGAAATTTATAATGAAACATGGTTTGACACTCAAAAAATTAAATATATATCTTTATTATAGAAACTTTAAAATATTCTTTACCACAGAAGAATATTAATTACATTTTTAACAATAGAGTTTTGAGCCTACACCTTTTCCAATCTATATACTTATGATTAGTGGTAAACCTTTGACTCGGAGCTTCCCAACCATTTTTGAACTGGCGCCTTTTTTTTCCTAGTGAATATTTCAATATCGCCTCCCTCCCACTCTAGATAAAAAAGAGCGTACATAATGCATGGTGAAAACAAGAATTAAAAAAAATTCTAATAGATAGAATATTGTTGGAATTGAAACGCTACTGAATTTCTTCTTTATTTAAAAAAAGTTTTAGCTTACTTGTCATAAGGTCAGGCAGAGATTTTGATGATACGAATTAATTCATAATAAACTGTTGCTTTCTAAATAAATAAGCTGACAGGTTCAGAGACCAATCGAAATGCATACTTAATTATATTAAAAAGTATTTTTATTAAAATTTAAAGACATCGAATTTCAAACTTAACGAGTGAGAAGGCTGAATTTGATGCATTTTATGGAGCTTGTTAATATCAGGGTCGATTTCAAAAACAATCGTAAGTCGTCGCGTTCAGTAAATGGAGCCGATTTCTCTTTTTTGTTTGCAATGTTGCCTCAACACTAAATCCACGTTCTGCTAAGAATGAAAATGGGAATGCTATCAGAAGTCGTTGAACAATCGACTATAATCCTGAATGCAGTTGCGAAATAGACTTCTGCAGCCAAAATTCTTGGTAGCTATTGTAGAATTTAATTTTTAGATCTTCATTTGTAGTCAGTTCTGTTAGTTCATCTAACTGAGGGGATCCTGCTGTGTTGACATTGGAAAAATAATCCAAAACCCAGTCTGGTATGTCCATATTTAAATTGTCCTGGAATCGTTCCTTGAAGTTAACTATATTTGGTTAATCTTCTAACGCCCCTTCGTGCCATATCAACGCCCCCTAATTTTCTCTGGGTCTTTTACCGCCCCCTTAACAGCTTCAAACGCCCACAAGAGGGCGTTATCGCTCATGTTGGGAACCTATGCTCCATGTGATGGGATTCTTTAACTATGCTCCCAATAATTGGAGCCCGAAATATAATCAAAAAGTGCTTACTGAAATTTTGTAAAAGACCCTTTCAAAGAAATTTAGATTCACTGGGAGTCCTATAAAAAAAGATTTGGAAAAAATGCTGCTGGCCGAAAAAATTAGGCAGGAACATGAAATTAAAATAGATGACACTTATAACGATAGATGGAGCTGTCGGGAACGGCGGTTCATGGATCTGTTAAACGCAGTGCTCTGAGTGTATTACAGATTTGCATATACAAATTATGTAGAGACCCAACGCTATGCTCTCTTTACTCAAAATGGGAAGGCACGAGATGGAAAATTGGGTCCAGGATGAAATTTAGTATAATAATACTATGCCTTTAGGATGCTTATGCTTTTATGCGTATTCATTAAAACGTTAAAGCGCAATAGTCAGCTAATTAAAAAAAATTCTTAAACTTTCATGTATATTCGTGGCTAAGAGTTAAAATATGTTGTGATTAAGGGGATGGCATAGCTTTCGCGAAATTCAAGTTCCATCCTGAGCTAGAGTTTTTTTTAATTTTTTGAGGGTGAAGGGGGTTATATTTATTTTCTTTCTAAATTAGGGTGAAGTGTAGCATGGTGTGCCCCCGAGTTTTTCACCAATGTGGCAACCCGACGAAACTTTCTTCCAGCAACCCTAATTCTGTTTTGTTTACTGCTTTTTACAATAGTTGAGTTGTTCACGAACTACAGCTGTTTTATGATAAATTTAATATTTAAAATATCGATTTCAGATGATTAAAATTTTGTTCTATATAATAATTGAAAGTTTTTTTACAATTAATAAAAAATTTAATTCAATTTTTTAAATGTAAATACGAATAGGAAATATTTGTTTTCAATTGTTTGTATGCACTTTGAAAAAGTCGTCTGAAATCGTGATTTACGAAATCGTCTGCGTTCTCACATCAAAAGATAGCTGCAATGGAATTATTCTTCGAAGTTCTCGTAATTCTTTTGCTGCTGTAACGTTCGTTCCATTGATGATTTGACATGTAGGCAATTGTGCAAGAATAGATGTCGGGTAAATGTATCGGGTAAATCTGCAACATGGATGAAGGGTGAGGGGAATATAGTATATATTTTTTAAGAGTTGATGAAGTTAAGAAAAAATATTTGTTTGTATGTACTGTTCCTGTTATCCCTCTCTGTCCTTATGTTCAATGTGCTAGCAAAGCTACTGAATTCCCGTTCTCATTGGTAGCGAAGCCCTAGGATGTTTTTTTAAGTTAAAAAATTCTGCTTTGAAAAACTTCTACTAAATTAAGATAAGAAGCGATAATGATCGCAAAGATTAAAAAAATTAAAATAAAAATCTAAGTTACAGATTAAATAAATCTTAAATTAAAATCAAAATTCTAATACTTATCAGTTAAGATCATAATTTTAATGCATAAAGTGGTCACCATAACTGATTCATAGAAGTTTTTGTTTATTTTGTCCGCCATCTTTATTGGCGACTTGGCATCCTTGGCGCAGCAGGGGGCACACTACTCTACACTTTTACCCTAAATTATTTCATATTAGTTTAACAATTTACAAATAGCTTTAATTAATATGTTTTTCATTTTAATGCAAAAATAGATATTTAATTCCATAATTCTTGGATTAATTTAATTTTTAGAAAGAACAATTTTAAATATGAATGTGTTTTCTTAAAGTTCAAAATTGCTTCAACTATATTAATCTGAAGATCGTTCCAATTATTCTGATGCTCATTTTTATGATGAAAAATATATATTTTTTCTCTTAAAACAGGAGATTATCTTTTAAAAGAAAAAATGATTACATTCATTCCTAAGTTCTTAAATAATAATTTAATTTTTAATGCCAAAATAATTATAAATTTAAATGATTTAAATAACTATTTACTTCTTAAAATCATTAAAAGTTTTAAATTGTTGAATTTTAATATTGATATATTATTTGTTTCAACTCAAAGAAGCTGTATTTTTATTGGTAATTAAAGTGAGCATTTGAAAATAATAAAGTTACATCTGCAAAACATTCTTAATAATAATCGAAAAGAAAAAGTCGAAAGCAAGTGTAAATTATAGAATGTAATTCTAACGTTTATTAACAATGTATGGTATGTTTTATGTATGGATGACCGATTATACGTAGAAAAACAAATATTTTTTAAAATATAAATGAAAGTTGTTTTCTAACGGATTCATTTAAAGTTTCTCCTTTGGATAATCATTATTTATCATTTGTGCAAGATGTCAAAATATATCTGTCTTGTTTCAAATGTTTTTACTATTTTTACATTCTAGTTCTTGCATGTTATAAAAAATTAATGAAATATTTTTGTGATGTTAATAATTTAATTAACATTTATCGTAATATAAATTATGTTTGCTATTATCTTTCCTGCTTAGAAAAAATATTATGATTCAAATATTAAGTGAATGAACATTTATTTTTGACAAAGATTTATTTTTAGAAAACTGCTGAGTGATAAAAAAGTTGTATATTAATTAAAAAATCAGTAATTTATTTAATTAATTTTTTTAAGAAGAACACTTTAATTTTTAAAAAATTATAATTCAGATATTAAGAGATAATACTTCAATTGTTCCTTACAAAAACGAGTATCATATTAAGTGAAACTATCTTTGAACTGTTAATTTAATTTAAATAATTCCGAATATTTAAAAAAAACTTTCATACTTTTAATAAAGATCATATTTCTAAATTAAATAAATTATAATCCAAGAATTAGGAGAATAAATACTTATTTTTGTATAAAAAAAGGAATATATATATATATATATATATATATATATATATATATATTAGCACTGTTTTAAGGTGTTAAATTAATTTGAAATAATTTGAAAAGAAAGTAATCTATATAATATGCCAAGACTGAACATGGGTCCCGTGAATGCTATGCCAAAGCCATAACCACTGTATCATTGCAAACCTCGGTTGCTAACATATAAACTATGATGAAAGTTTGAAGACAATTTTTTCAGAATTAGCTTGGCTATTGTGCTTTAATATTTTAACGAATATAGGCATATTACCATTATATTTATAGCCGACGTTCTTTATAACTATACTATTTGGGACCTCTCAACAGCGACACATGAAAGTTTGAGGACCTCTTATCGAAATTAGCTGGCTATTGTGCTTTAATATTTTCTAATATTTTAAAGAATTTTCATCCTGAAGGCATTTTACTCTCATATTTATAGCCGAAGCTTTAACCACTATACTATCCGAACCCTTGGCAACAATGAAACGTGAAAGTTTGAGGGCCATATTTTCGGAATTAGCTGACTATTGCGTTTTAATAATATCTGAAGGAATGAACATCCTAAAGGCATACTGCCATTATACAAAATGTCATCTCGAACTCGATTCTCCACTATTATCCTCCTTTTCTTAGTTTAACATTAGCGGTAGTTGCGAAAAGCGCAGATAATTTTAGTTCAAGTGCGTTGAAAAAAAAAGAGGGTTTCCTGACTCGTAGAAATTAAAAACTTCCAGGATTTCAATTGCAATGTGATAAGAGATTTCAGTTTTCGTATTTAAGGTATTCGACTATGTTCGAAGGAAAAAAAATTGAGAAATTGGTTTTTTTATAAACTATTTATGGTTTTCAGATGTACTGTTAATAATAAACGTCATAAATACAAAAAAAAGTATTTGAAAATATAATATATTTTGAGAAACAGGAAAATATGTAGTAAATTTTAATGGAATTCAACCAAAATGGTCACTACTCTACACAAAATTATAATGCAGCAATCCTATTTTTCTTTGTACGCAAGTTATAGAATATAATAAAGAATGTAAAAAACCAAAATTTGAGAAAAATCTTGTGATGCAAAGAAGTGATGGGTAAAAATGTAAGTATATATGCATTTTTTCCATAAATTCACAGCTTAATGTTTCTAAAAACATCTATAAATGAAAAACTATTTCCCCATTAATAAAACTTTTGATTCATTTCATTGTCCATATGATTTGAAACACACGCTGAAATTTTTAGATTAAGATTTTTAAATAAAATTTTGAGATAGCATGTTAATGGTGGAGAATTCTTATGAGCATTAAAGTTTTGAGAAAATTGAAGTTAAAAACAAATTTTAGTTCGAAAATATGTGACCCTGAATGATAGGTCAGGTCACCCTTTTCTTAGAAAAGATAAACTATTTTGAGAAGAAACAAGTCTGATATACAAGAAATAATAATGATTTTAAAAAATCACTAGTGTGGTCGATAAACAGTGTTTTTAACGTAGCCGGATACCTTAAGTTTATATATCGAATTTCTTAAGGACGCTTTAAAAAAATCACCTGGTCTTAGATCAGGCCTTTATAAACTCGTAAATATAGTGTTGGAGAACATTAAAACCCTTTAACGCGTGGTGGTTTCACAGCGAAACCACCATTTTCTAAAATTTATTTCTAAATGCTCAGTGGTTCCTCAACGAAACCAAAGACCGAAAAATAATCTCTTATCTTTAATAATTGCCTGTAGATGTCAGCATATAACTTAATTTAATTTTTAACCTACCGAAAAATGCATTGCTGTTTTCGCATATTTTCTACTCAATTTTTTTTTCGGCAAGTACACGGTAACAAAAATTCTAAATGTGTCCCTAAATGTGTTGTATGTAGGCCCCTGTAACATACAATTTGTTTTTCAAATCAAATAACGAAAGAAAAGTTCACACAACTTGACTTTTTTTAGGTAGTTTCGGAGAAATACCACCGCGCATCTAGAGCATAGTATTTAGGTGGTTTCGGAGAAGTGGCACCGCGCGTCTAGAGCATGGGATGCAAGGTGGTAACTCTTTTCAGCGACCACTTGAAGAAACAGATGTTTCTTCTTTCCTTTGCCTCTCTGTATCAGTAAATCAAGAGGGGGATAATTTATATTGGTTTGGCCATGTGTTTTGTGGGTGAGGAATCTGTTTTTATTGAAGTAAGGACTATAGGGAGTTTGAAATTCTTCCATATCAGAAAAAAAAGGAATAATGCGCCAAACCATACCTGATTTTGAATCTGGACCAAAAGCAGATATTTCAAACGTGGATAATGAGGAAATCAAGTCAATCAAGAAATTATTTGCGCATCCTTTTCTTGATTATTGAATCTTATAAATTTTTTTTCGTGTTGCAAGAAATTATTTTCGCCTCTTTACCTGGGTTATCGAATCTTATAATTTTTTCATTTACAATTTTTGTTTCATGTTTTAAGGTTGTGTAGATGATTTTCATTGATAATATTTATGTTTTTGTTTTTCCATAAATGAATAATGATTAATTGTGTTTCAAAGTAATTTCAAAAGTTTCATTATTTATCAGAAAAAAATGTCGTAGGTGCGCGGTGGTTTCACAGCGAAACCACCACACACAGTTTATAAACTATTTATGGTTTTCAGATGCATTGTTAATAATAAACGCTATAAATACAAAAAAAATTATTTCAAAATATAATATATTTTGAGAAACAGGAAATATGTAGTATATGTTGTGAAATATGCATAAAAAATTTTAATGGAATTCAACTAAAATCGTCAACACTCTACACAAAATTATAATGCAGCAATCTTATTTTTCTTTGTATGCAAGTTATAGAATATAATAAAGAATGAAAGGAACCAAAATTTGAGAAAAATCTTGTATTAAAACTATTGAAAGAAAGGATAGTTAAAGTTATTAGTTTAAAGTTATTAGAAAGGATTGTTAGTATTAAAACTATTGAAAGAAAGGATTGATGCCATTCTTATATTTTCATAGACTCAAAGATCTTGCCCGATCCCCCTGGATGGAAATATTAATAATCGCTGTTATTGTTGAAAATGAAGTCGTGTCAAACGAAACACTATAAATATTAAATTATTCAATTATTCCTTCTAAATTACAGTATTCTCTAATACTAATTAACAGAATTATTACGAGCAATTAAATGTTCCAAAATCAAAGTACTGCAATAATTTATCAGAGATGAGTTCTATGTTCTAAAAGTCCATAGGCGTGATTCTCAGTACGATTTTCTGTTCAACTCAAAGATTATCTTTTTCAAACAGGTTTTGGTTTTTCAGCAAACCCCTCTCGTGATGTAGAGAGAGTGCGTCTGTTTTCGAAATTTCTTCAAAGAGTGCGAGAAAGTTTTATTGGGGGCAGTTCAGTTGCCCTTCTATCGCAATATCCCTTATCTTCTTTTGTATGGTTACAGGAGTAAGAAAGCTACTTCTGGTCATGGGGAGCGTTTCCTAGCAGCATGACATCAATTGAATGCCTTTTAACTTTTGTGCGAGGATCTTCCTTTCTCAATGACAGGTAAAAAGAGGCTGTTGCAAAAAGATGTTATTCGGTTAAGATAGTCAAGGAGAGCTTCCTGGAGAATAAGCTTTCTTGTGTGTATATATATATATATATATATATATATATATATATGATCACGAACAACTCCACATCATAATTTGGAGTAGTAATTATAATTTGAAAGTTTACGGAAAGCTTAAAATAAATTAAACAAACTATTAAGGCCTTATCACACGGCAAAATATCTTCAGCACTTTCCGTCAGCAAACAACAAGGAAAGTGACGTCACTTGTGTGAGTTGTTCTTGAGTCAGTTGTTGAAACTTGTTCAAAGTTTCATATGATTGGTTGAATTTCGTTTGCGGACAATATTTCCTGCAACATTTTCGAACTGGTTCGAAAAAATTGTCGATAATGAAACTTGCTTGACTGGTTTTTGAGGGTAGAAACGGAAAAGTGCTGGCGAAATTTCACTGTGTGATAAGGCCTTTGGACAAATTCAGAAAACTCTAACATTGTGAAATTTGGTAAAATCATTAAATTTATTGATATGATATCATTATTAATAGAAAAACAATATTTTGATTATTTATGAGGGAATAGAGAACTTTAGCGAAATGATGTTGCATGTGCCTTTTACTATGAGGATTAAATTTATTTTAATTAGTTATTTTTGAAAAAAATCAGAAAATTTCCAGAGTAAGCTGTAAATTCACAGTATAGCCATCTAAAGTTGAAGTAGAAACAATTTTGAAAGGCTTTAGTCCACAAGACTAGCAAATCAGTTAGATAATTCTCTGTCTTTCTACGGACGTAAAATTAATGTAAATATCATCATTTGCAACCCTAGGTCTTTTTTCTAGAGCTGACAATTGCAGTAACTCCTTTCGAATCTGGGGTAACATTTTGAATAAATTAATTGATGTTATATTCATAAATTCCTAACCTGTTATATTTGGAGTATTTTCTCCTGATGTACCAGAATCCTTCAACCATCTTCATCAAACGTTTATTTTGAAAAATTTGCAATTTCTTATAGTTTTGGGCGTAAGTGCCTTCACCGCCCCAAATTCGAGAGCCATACATAGGTGTCAAAATAGCTTTGTAGAGCAGAAGATCGTAAATCTGGCTTACAGCGTTATAGTACAAGTAACTTAAGAGATCAAGGTCAATTAGTGCGCCACGTGGCGGTCAATGATCCCTTCCCTAGTAGGAAAGCGCATTTGGTTATGTGAGGGAACTGCGAAAGGAAAGAAGACAAAAAGACTTCAAAAAGTTTAACCAAGAACTTTCGAGAGAATGAATGGAAATTCCATGCATTTTCAGGCATTCTTCCCCCCTTCTCTTTCCTCCTTCAAATGCTGCGGTTTCTAACCGGATAGTAGAATGACTTGTAGTAGTAGGTGACATTTTTAAAAGTAGTGTGTGTGTGTGTGTGCGTATATATATATATATATATATTCTAAAATTAGTAAACCATGAGGACATGTTAAACATCCGTAACATCATGTAATTGCGATGTGGAATTTTTTTTTTCTTTTTATTTCCGAAGTCGAATAAAAAGTTCTGAATAAAAGCATTGGAAAACACTTGGAAATTGCTATTCTAATATATTTAGGGGTGAAGGTTTGAAAAATTATTCGAGAACCTAGTGAATACCAGCAGTCAAATGTAAAGCAATAAAAATTTAAATAATAAAATGTATCTCAGTCTATCCTTACTTGAGAAAAATATGTGAACATAACTAATTCGTAATACACAAATATTTCCAGTATAAGTATTTGATTTTTCCTAAAACTCGAATTTAATTAGTTAAGCAATATAAGGAGAGGGGGGGGGGGCATCGAAAATCTTTCCTTATTTGAGAAGCTATCGGTAAACATCCGTAATTTTTGCTAATCTTGCTATGAGTAATCTCGTTATTCAAATTGCAATTCGATGTTAAATGCTAGTTTTAACTATCTATAAAACTGTCGGCATCCAAAAAACATATTCGATTTTCATTCACTGCACTAAAAAGCTGAAAAGGATCATTATAAACTCATATAATTTTTATCAAGAACCATACCGGAAAATTTTAATTAAACTTCTCTAAATGTTTGGGTTTTATTATCTGTTTGAGATTTCCTAATTTTTGGTTATAACTTTTCCATCAGTAAATTATTATCCTTTTTAACTAAAAATCAAGCCTTTTTGAAAAATAAATTATAGGCACTAAAAGAAATCTGAATAAATTCATCCCATCTCTTGCATAAAAATATTGAAACTCTATGATTCGATTTTGCTTTTCATAACAAAGAATAAAATAAATCAATATCAGGGTTTTTTTTTTTTTTTTTTTACTAATTGAAGCTGAAAAATTCTTATCTCCTTTCTACATTTCAAATAAAGATTTTCTGTTTTCTTTGAGCTT
>JAPMOQ010058830.1:996999-1044178 GCA_026543055.1 Argiope trifasciata | reverse complement strand
TTTTAAACTATGAATGTAT
Organism: Argiope trifasciata; assembly: GCA_026543055.1. Taxonomy (NCBI): domain Eukaryota; kingdom Metazoa; phylum Arthropoda; class Arachnida; order Araneae; family Araneidae; genus Argiope; species Argiope trifasciata. Next base: position 1,044,159 of record JAPMOQ010058830.1, on the reverse strand, counting down.
GAATACATATGTGAATGTTAAGCAAAAGGGAGAATGAACGAATCATGAAAAAAAAAAAAGAAAAAAGAAACAGGAAAAAGCAGGGAACAGGTGTTTTTTTCACTATTCCTTTAAAAAAATTATAAATGTATGAATGCATATGTGAATTTTAAGCGAAAAGAAAAATGAATGAATGATATAAAATCATCATTTAGTTGAATGAATCATCAACTAAATAATAATTTCCATATAGATAAAAAGAAAAGAAAAGTAGATGAGCTCATAAAGCTCTAGTCATAAAAATCGGTGTAATTATTTTTTATGAATAATTGTTATGATCCAATTATTCATAAAAAATAATATTTTGATTATTTATAGGGAAAATGAAGAACTTTATATAGATTTACTTTGAGCGTTCCTTACTATGAGGATTGATTTAATTACTTATCTTGGTTAAATACTTTCGGAAAAAAGCTAAAAAATTTCACGCTTGTAACTAACTCATTGTAGCTATCTAAGACTGAAATAAAAATAATTTTAAAACCTTCAAACCTCCAGATTGGCAATGAAGTTAGTAATTTTAATTTTACTTGAAAACTAATAAATGAAACTAATTAAAAGAAGCATCAATTTAATTTATTTCATGAAAATTATAGTTATTATTAATGTATTAAAATACTTATTTTATAATTATTAAAATTTCTATCGCCAAAACCTTATTATTAAAGTAATTTTAGGAATAGCTACCTTTGAATTTCGGATCTGGAGTTAGTTCTTAATCGAAGCTGGATACAAAACCAAGGTCGCAGACCACGTTCACTCTTTTGTATTATCTCTTTCGAGATTTCTGACCTTGACCTGCAGTGTACTCTTGCTCTTCCAGATCAAACCCTTCTATAGAGCATGACCTTCAGAACGACATAGAATACAAGGGCTTAGTTCCAATGGCATTTTACTTTGCGTATCTTTACTCTTCACCTGGGTTGCCATAATTATCTCTTGAAACTGCCTGCCCCCCCTCATCCCCTCCACCGAAGAGCCTGGTTTCGAAAACTTTTCCTCCAGAAAAATGTCTATTCTTCAGCTTCAAAGCATTCAGTAAAACTAGGCGTGCGCAGAAACTGATGCTGAATGGATGGGAGTTATTCTATCCAATTTGGCTCATTCTAATCTGCGACATTACAGTATATATTCGTTTAGTCCAAGAAATCGAATTCTAAACCATTGAGTTGATGAATATAATAAAAGAAAATGTTTTAAGCTTTTTAAAAGTGGTAGTGATTTTCTCTAAATATCTATAAAAAATCAGCAAATAAATAATTAATTTAAAAGAACAAAAATTATAATACCACTTTGGTTCCAAAAATAACTTAATTAGAATTCAATTTTGTTAAAGTACTTTTGATAACTAATTTGCAAATAATTTTAAAAAGAATGATTTTTTGTTTTAAAGAAATTGCTTTCGCAATTTAATACAATGAAGTTTTAGTCTCGAATGAATAAAAGACCTTGAAATGTATTTACAAACGATCCACATTGTACGGACATATTTCAAAATAATCTAAAATTATTTTTTATTTTTAAATTTGACTAAGAAGTAGAAAAAAAACTAAATGAAGTAGTAGATGACATTTCAGCATTTTTTAAATTCCAAAAATGTAATGGTTTTCTTTTCGTCTTAGAAGTGGAAAAAAATTTAATTTAAATAATAGATTATATTAAATAATAGATAGATATTAAAGATTTTTGTAGATTTTTTTTTTTTTTTGCTGATTTCTGATTTTGTGATGACTTCCAAATTGAACCTGCTTTTGAATTTATTAAAAGAACATCAATTAAATTCTTTGAAAAGTTATCCATATTCGTAACGAGTTTCTTCAGATGCCAACATATAATCCGGCTGTGCCTAGCTGTAGGAAAAGACTTAGGGGGGCAATCGACAATTCCTATATAAATTTCCCATCCATCAAAAGACTAGAATTCACGAACTCTATTACCATTATGGTGGATTAAAGTCTTTCAAAATCATTTCTGTTCCAACCTTAGATAGCTACGAGGACTACACGCTTGAAATTTCTGGAAATAACTAACCAAAAATTACCTTTTATTATTCCCCATAATAAAAGACAAGTGCCGTCTAACTTAAGAGCTTTAACAATTCCATTAAAGTTCCTTTTCCCCTAAATAATCAAAATATTATTTTCCAATTCCTACTTTTAATTCACACTCTCCCAATCTATATATTAATTTATATATCTTGTTCAAATTTTCAATCGTTAATAAAATACTTTTTATTCATCCACTCAAGTTCAAATGCGTTTTTTAAAACTTGTAGAGGATGACACTTGATGTTGATGCAGTTTTTTTGTTCAAATATTAATTCATTAATTAAATTTAATTAATTTTAATATTTTAAATAGAGTTTTAGCAGTTTGTAACGAAAGTTGAAAACAATAGGCTGCAACTCAATCGGTAAAATGCAAGGATTTCAGTATTTCTCACCTGAAGGTGAAGAATCGAGTTCAGTTCTTGCGAAAATCCATAATTTTTTTAATACTTAATAATTTTTTGGTAATTATTTAATAGAAATAACTAAAATAAAAATTTTCTTTGTTGATCTAAGTAAAAAAAAAAAGTTACATGACTTGATGATGATGTCGTGTCCATGTTTCCTCTGAAAGGGGGTGTGGTAGCTTCTAAGGTTAAAGACCCCTGAGCAACCAGGGGCAGAAGTCTGACTTCTAGCTCGAATGAAAGTAACGCACGTTTGCTTGCAACACCCCTTTTTACAGAGATGCACATTCATACATCTCACAGATAGTACACAGAACAACCATGATCGAACCGGTACTCGAACGCGGGACGCCCAGATCACGGGAAAGACACGCTACCCCTATGCCATGACGCCAGCAGTCATATTATTTGTTTTTAATTTAACAATTCCACCAAATTTCAGGACGTTAAGGCATTATGCCCTCGCCTAAATTCGTTTAAATTAATTTCAATTTTTCCCAAAACATATAATTTATTATAACTATTCCAAATTATGATGTGGAAGTGCCCGTGATCACTTTGTCTCATCGCGGAACTCCGAAACATCATGACAGTTTACTCTCCGAAACATCAGTAATATCAATGTAACTTTTCGTATAATTTTTTAAATAATTTGTAAGCATATTTGAGATATATCACATGGTCATCCAGATCAAAAGATAATTAACAGATTTCATCCAAAATTTTTGTACAAATAAGATTTTCGAATGTTAATTCACCTCAGGACAAATATTTTTGTGTATCTGATTGTATTTTGCTTTCCGCTCACAGATTTCATTTAAATTGTAAGAAAATCTACAATTTGGCTGTAAAAACCTAATATTCTATTTCATTCACTTATTATTATTGCTATAGTATTTTTCATTTTAGAATCGAATTATGATACCTGAACATATAAGCATATTTAATTTTTTGATACAAATAAAGATGTCTTGTATTCACACACCTCATGGCAAATTTTTTTCCACGTACTTTATTGTAATATTCAACTTTTGTGTTGACAAATTCATGACTAGGAATGTTTTCTGCTCACGGATTTTGTATATTTTCACAGCAGATCTATAATTTTAGGGTAAAAACATCATAGTCTATTTCACGCATCTTTTTTTCTTCTTTTCAAATCGAAAAGGATATTCGAAGCCTGATAAGCGTATTAATTTTTTTTGTTACATATAAGAAATTCAATTGCTGAAACCTCTCAGGGCAAATTTTTTTCTCTTTCTTTGTGGTATGGATTTTTTTTTGTGAACAAATCCGTGAACAGAAATGTTCTTTCGCTCACGGTTTCTTTTAAGTTGTCAGCAGATTTACCGTGTTAGTGTAGAAACGTCATATTTTATTTAATTCATCTTATTTTTTTAATATAAGAAATCGAATTAGGATATTCGAAGCCTGATAATCAAATTATTTTTTTGTTGCAAATATGAAATTCGGGTGTTAAAACACCTCTGAACAATTTTTTTCCTGTATCTCATAGCGCTATTGAATTTTGTGTGTGTGCATATGGACAAATCCATGAACAAAAATGCTCTCTCACTCACGGATTTCATTTAAGCTGTGAGTAGCTCTACAATGTTAGTGTATAAATGTCATATCCTACTTCATTCATTTTTTTCTTCCGTTTTTGAATTGAATTATGAGATTTGAAGCCTGATGAACATATGTATTAAATTAACATAGTAAATAACAAATTACATTTTTTTAAGAAAAACTTAAAATGTGAAGACTTATCAAATTTCCGATGGATGGATGGATAGTGGTATTTATTGGCGCAAGAGCCATGTTTGATCATACTGCGCCAGTCATTTGGTTTGTATTTATCAAGAATTTGTGGCGCAAGAGATATGACCAGTATATGTTTAAAATATAAAAAGCATTTCTATGTAAAAATCTGTAAAAAACTGATTAATAAAATTTCAAATCCATGTATCCGACATTGTAAAATATTGGCAACAAATAAGAATTTTAAGTGAAATGATAAAAACCAATGGCTTTAAAAAATTTAAAAAGGTTTTTGTATAGGGGTTCCCCCACCAGTATTTGCAAGTCCACTTTTGATGCATTAAAAAATCGTAAACGATGACGATCAAAATTAGGGCACAATTAAAAGATGAAGAATAGTTAAAATCGCTTGGCATCTAGAGCAGAAAGAGTTCTATCACCGAATAAAAGATGTTCATGAGTTAAACGAGTGTGACCAGTGCGAAGTCTAGATAATTTGACGTCTAACTCTCACACTGGTAAACATTATGAGATTTTAAGCCTGTGGAACATATGTTTTAAATTAACATAGTAAAAACAAATTACATTTTTTTAAATTTAGAAAAACCTAAAATGTGGGCTCATCAAAGAAAAAAGAAACTATTTCAACAGTTACGTTTCTCAAAGTTCCAAAGCTTTGAACAAGCCGAAAAGAAAAGACAAAGGGTGGGTTTTCACAAACAATCCATTCAATAGCAAAACAACAAAGAAAGCACAGGCCATAAAAGAGTAAAAGGCAGCTGGTTTATTCACATTGAAATCGTCTGGAATTCCACGCAGCAGAGCCAAGTGAAAACTACACAAATGTTACTGAAACGTTGTAAAAACAAATGTTACTGAAACGTTGCGTTGTATAAACGTGATACTAAATCATTACAAACGTTAGAGATGAAAATTGGGATTTAATGACATATAAATAAACCATTTATTACTTACAAATGGTATATCTATTTTTCCACTACTAAAATAAGTAATCCCGTTAATTTATTGGCAAAATTTTCATTTTCACTTTGTATAACATTAAGTAGTAATGGAGAAATACTGGATGGATGAATAAGAATGCTTATTTGTAATTAAAAACAATATTCTGTGTAATTTTTTGTCTGTAGTAAATGGATATGCTGATTACTTCTAAATGTAGCAAATGTATTTTGTTATGCGATTTCGTCATGAAAACGGATTATGATGCATTGATGTATGAATGTAAAATTTTTTTAAAATTAAGTTGTCTGTATGTACGTATGTATATTATGCAACTTCATCATGAAAACTGGTTATAAAAACTGATATATGAATGTATGATAAAAATTGATTATAAATATGACACGCTTAAAATTAAATCGTTTGTATGTGCATGTGATTCCTAATTGCAGCAAATGCATTTTATTATGTAATCTTATCATGAAAGCTGAAGCTCAGTTACAAATTTTTCACTAAATAATCTGCATCTGTATGTGATCACTCCAAATGGCAGCAATGTATTTCATTATGCAATCGTATCATGAAAGCTGAAGCTCAATGACAAATTTTGCATTAAATAATCCGCATGCGCATTTAAGCGTTCCTAATAGCAGCAAACATATTTAAATATTAGATCTCATGATGAAAATTGAAATTCTACGACAAATTTTTAACTAAATTGTGTGTGTATGTGATTACTCTTAATTATAATAAATGTAGTATTTTCTTATAGGATCTTATCAGGGAAATAGAAACTGTATAACAAATTATAAAGCAAATCGTCAAATGAGAACAATTATTCATTAAAAGTATCTCTTAATTCTTATGATTGTACCTCAAAGTCGTGCACAAAATGAGCCAAATTTTTGACTAGTACAAGAGCCGAGAAAAGAACGCTCTAACTTGTTTTATTTCGCTTAAAAGATTTAAAGTGAATAAATTCATTCTTCCTTTGTTCTGAAGGTTAAAATATAACCAAAATATGAGCAATATTGGCTACTCCATGTAATATTCATTTAAGGTTACCTGAATAAACAAGATTCTTAAAATTTTTGTATAAATGAAAGGAATTGTAAGATTATGGTTAGACTAAAGTACCTCTTCAGAGCATATAGGGGATGGCAACCGCACGGATACCGCAATGTTTTTTTACAACTGAAGCATATACTGTGCAGTAAAACTCTCTTTACAATTTTTTTCTGTTGACATGATACTGATTACGTGGAATTATTCCTGAAACTTGGTTCACTCTTGAATAAGCTGTGCCGATTTTCGATGTATCATAAGAAATCGTTATCTTTTAAATATCGATTAAATCAGTTGGTCCTGAAAGTATATAGTGTGTTGCCGAATTCGACCATTAAATTCGGAAGGGTGATAATAAGCATTAGAAGGATAAAGAATCACCTCACAGCATGCGGTTTCAAAGAATTTTAGTAGGTGAGAAATCTAGGGAGTCGGGGAACTACTGGAAACTGTAAAATATTAATAAAAAATGATGTTTGAACTATGAATTGTTTTAAATGAAAGCGCATTCCTAAAAGATTTTTTTTCATGTTGGTAACATGCAGATTTAATGATATAGACGTAAATTACTGAAAACGAAAAAGTAATTTAGAATCCATATTTTTAAAAATATTAAAACTTTGTGAAAAAAAAGCTTGAAAATGTAAGAATTATATATTTTATAATTTGAGATAAGAGATTAGTGTGAGAACTGGGTAGTTTTAAAGAAATTTAAGAACAACTAAAATGCGAACCAGAAAACATCGTTGCAACATCAGTACCGATGTTCGCAAAGAGCGTTCCCAAATTCGAAAGATAAATTCTGATCGAAGATAATAAGTAAATGAAAAATAAATGACAAATTACCTGAAAACATAGGGTCGCAGATAACACTTTTCAATAAAAAGTACTAATTGTGTGGAGTTCGCAAGCTGGATTCTTGTTGCCAAACAGGAAGATGCATACTTTTTTTGCAAGAGTTTTATTCTCAGATAAAGCCTGCTTAACTAGATATGGTGTCTTCTAGACGCACATTGCGAATATTTGGTCATTTGTAAATCCCCACATCACTGTCTCGTCAAACGTACAATATAAGTTTGATGTTAATATCTGGGCAGAATCCTCTGTTTGCGTATGCCTTTTGCCCGAATGCCTCAGCATCACAAAGTACCTTGTTTTCTTGCAGCACGTTCTTCCAGATTTGCTGCAGGGAGCACCGACAATTGTACCCCAGAACATTTGGTTAATGAATGCATGATGGAGCACCAACACATTTCAGTTACATTCGTGAAATCAGACTTGTTGTTTGCGAATGAAGTTTAACAATTCTGTAATGCTTACTTATGTATACTTGCTGGCTCCTTTTTTTTTCTCTAACGCATGAAAAATTAAATTAAATTTAATTTAAATTAAAAATTTTCTAACACATTAAAATTTAAGAAGACTTTTTTTCGTTTTCCTTAATCCTTGTATTAATAAGACGAGTCTCTTCGCCAGACGCATTGTCTTTTCAGCGCCTGTTTTTGTGCTTTTCACCGAATAAGTACCTACGACCCTATGTTTTCTGTTAATTTTTCATCTACTTAATGCCTATTTTCCTTGCTCTGAATTTGTTTTTGAATTTGAACATCTCTGTGAACATCGGTATTGATGTTGCAGCGATATTATCTGGTACATATTTTAGTTTTTCTTGAATATCTTTAAGTCCCCAGTTTTTACACTACACACCTACATCAAACGAAAGAATATAAAATTCCTTACATTTTCAATTTTTCATTTTCCATAAAGTTTTCATATTTTTGCAAATTGTGTTCGAAACTTCTTTTTGTCTTCAGAAGTTTACGACCCCCTAGATCCTCAAATCAGCATGTTCCCAGCATGAAAAAATCTTTTAAGAATGTGTTTTCATTTTTTAAAAATTCAATAAATTTTTTATAGTTTCTAACAGTTCTCTGATTCTCTATATTTTTACAATTTTCAGCTACTAAATGTCGTTTGTGACCTTATGTTGTATGGTAATGCTTTATCTCCATGCCTACTATAACCCTATGAATTTGTCAGTCAAATTCGGCAACACCCTGTATAATGATTTCTGAAACTTGGTCCACTCGTGAAAGAGCAGTGCCGATTTTCGATGTATTGAGGAAAATCGATACCTCCCAAATATCGATTAATTGATAAAATAATTGAATAAATCTGTATCCATTGAGTTAATGCTTACAATAATTTTCGTTTTTGATGCTTATTAAATATTGTCTCGAACTTCTATCGTTAAAGCATTTACAGAGCTTTTACGGCTGTGTATTTTATTATTATTTTGCCAATCTAAGATCCGTTTTATTTTGATTATTCTGTAAGGAAAAATTCGAGATTATGTACTTTGTAGTAATAATAAAAAAACGTGAAATAAAGCAATGAAATACGGCAAAATATTTCATAAATTTATAATATTTTAAAATAATTAAATTTAAACTTAGCTGCTGTTTAAAATTTGTTATACAGCAAAATAATTTAGAGCAGAAAAGTGTGCTGATTCACATTTCTCCCAATTGAAACTTAAATTTGCTGTTGTTTTCCTATTACAAAATTTTCTCCAATTTATATCAAACATTTACACCGATTGTATGTTTAATTTTAAATTTATAAAATCATCTGAGTCAATAAAATGTTTTCTAGTTACAGCATTTACTATTCACTAAAACTATTTCAAATTTTATGCATATAACTACATTTATTAAAAATAAATTTACATATTTCTATTTCTGCTTCTATTCTTTTTTAACGTTATAAGTGTTTAAAATTTTTGAAACTTTATTCTTCAAAAGTTATTATATATATATATATATATATATCGCTAATATTTATTTTCATAAATTTTTGCCAGTTGTCATATACCATATCTAGGAAATTATATAGCTCTATGGGCAATGCTTGAATTGATTCATTTTTGGACATTTTCACAGATGCAAAAATGTCAAGTTTAGTTTAGTTATATTAATGTGCCCCCTTCCCCCTTTACTCTAGGGGTATTTTGGGGACGGACTTCGCAATTTTAAACCACGTTTAAATGACGAGAACGACATCTGAGCTAGCATTCCTATCTCGCAGTTTCCACACGAGCCCATGGATTTAGCGTACACAGGTTCTCTTACATAATTGTTCTTCGGAAAAATCGGGTTTCAAATCACACACGCACACACAAAAAAAACTTTAGTTCCGAAACCAAGACCTTATTATCAGTTCATGAAGGCCACAATCAGAAATACGTCACTCAGTTTGAGTTCTATAGGAGATTTAGTTTAGTTATATAAACGTCCTGCTTTGAAGCAACACTAGGGCTTTTTGGGGATGGATCTCGCCATTTTGAACCACGGTCAGATGACTAGGACGACACCTGAGCTGGCACGCCCCCCTCTCCAAACTTCCACAGCACACCAGCGGAAGGACGTTTGGCCCCGACAGATTTAACGTGCCCCATACCCATTTACACTGCGGTTCTTCGGTGGAATAGGGCCTCGTGCCTGCAACCCTCCGGTTCCGAAGCCGAGACCTTACCACCGGGCTACCGAAATTATAGATGGAAACAAATGGTAGTTAGAAGGGACAATGTCTGGGGTCTGCGGCGGGTGGAATAAGGACTTCCATTATAGCGTTTCTAAGTATATCTTGATTGGTCTTAAGATATTAGCAAAGTATTGTCATGCTGAAACATAACTTTGTCGTGTCTCTCTTGATACTGTTACTCCCTTGATCGCTGTTTCTCTTTCAATGTTCGGCTCAAACGCATCAATTGCTTTTGATGCCAATACCCCAAAGAGATTTCAACAGTTCCCAATATATCTGACCGAGCTCTGAGTATTAAATGCAGAGTATAATTTTAACACTTGATCGAACTGTCGAAAAGGGTATATTCTCCATGATTTTCTAGGCATGTGATTATCATAGTGAACTATATCCGCAGCTTGACGCAATGCGATGTTGAACGTCTTTCCGATTCTGTTTTTGAAACAATGTTTTAGCAACAAAGAAACGAATAACATCTTTTGGCTTCAGTTCGTACTGAACCTCAATTTTCTTTCCTTTGAATCGTTCCCAAGGTTTTGAGCGTTTGGAAATGGCTTGTTGAGTCACTCTCAATGTGTTCTGCCAATTCTGCCAAGAATTGGCACGGCTCTTTATCAAACGATGCCTTCAGTTCGGAATCTCTAAAATTTTTCTTTCTTCCATTACCATGTCAGTCCTCGACGTCAAAATTACCTCTCTTAAAGCGTTGAATCCATTCATGACAGATTATTTCACTTAAAGTAAACTGATCGTAAGAGCTTGAGAACATTCAAAACATCTCAACAGAAGTTTTCTTCTAATAAAAGAAAAAAAAATCAAAATTTTGAGAATTTGGCTCAGGCATCTTCTATTTATAAAAAATTTATAATGAAAAATCAAATTCTAGTCTGGTGCGGTTTTTATGTGAATAGATGACCAAACTTATTATTGACATATTTATCTGTCTGTTTCAGCTAGCATTTACCACTGCAATTATATATTGAAAATGGTGTAAACACAGTCATACACTTAATATTTGAATACATAATAAATTTAGTTGATTTTTTGCTTTAAATTTTTTTATTATACTATTAACATATCATTCCTGGTATAGTAAAAATTTTAAAATTTTAATCAAATTGTTTTTATTGTTTAAGATAATTTACAAAAGTTTTCGATAAATAATTTGCTAACTTATTGCGAATGATAAAAGAAATACGGTAACAAAATAATAATAATAATAATATCATTAAGAAATAAAAATTTGAAAAATTAAAGTTACAAGTTTCCTTACTGTTTAATGGATAAATTTTACTAATGGTCAAACTTACGTTGCAGATCGAAATCTTATAAATTTCATTTTCGAAATCAACTATAAATTATATCTTAACATTTGTTCCTTTCTTTAACTAATGTTCCTTTCCACACTATATTCTTCTAAATTTTTAAAAATATGTAATTATTTGAGCTTTATAGCTTTAAAAATATTCGTTCATCTTTATTTCATAATACAATGTTCAGTACATTTTTTGTTTTAACTTTCTCGGATATATAGTATAGAAACGGACTCGATAGCCTGGTGATATGGTATCGGCCTCAGAACAGAAGGGTTGGAAGGCTTCTACCTGATTCCAACAAAATCGAATCTTAATCACCACCAAAGTTCTTCAGCTGATGCGGTGTGGAAATGTAGAGAAGCCCCAGTTCAGGCGCCATCTGACATCGATACAGAATCATGAGATCGCCACAAAATTGTTCTATTGTTTTTTTTTTCTTTCAAAACGGAACGTTTATAAAACTGAACATAGCATAGAGGAAGTATTGTAATGTCTAGAATTTACAAAATCGAGAATTTCTCCGAATCTCCTTGTTTCAGACCTCTCTCTACATGGAGATTCAGGGTGGAAGGTTTTTTTTTTTCTGTTCAGAGTCTCCATGTTTCCCACCACACCAATAAAGGGGTTCAAATTCCCTTCCTTTGCTAATTATATTCATGGCATATGGCAGAAAATATGGGATAAAAAAAATCGATAACAGGCTGGGATAGAGCCAACCACAGACCATTTACATACTGTTAAACCTGCAAATGGCCTGTGGCTGGCTCTTCCTTTGCGAAGGCATGATGTAAAGTTCACTCGTCTGCGTGAGAGACACACGCTTTTCACTCACAAATATTTACTATTCAAAGAAAGGGCACCTGCATGTTCTGCTTGCAATATTGCTTTTAGTGTTAATTATATATTGAATGAATACCCAAATTTTAGTACTCAGTGTATTCACTTTTTAAAAAACTTCATCACTAACAATGTCAAAGTGGGAGTTAATCCCCATGAAAATCTTTTTCGGTTTTTGAGGGCCATTAGCTTTTTCGGATATATCTAGGTTTTGCCCTTTTATGTAATAGCATTTTAAACTTTTTGCTGTATGAAATTCAATGTTTTAATCTGAATCTTTTAAAATATTTTTGGATGCAATTGTTTCAACGTTGTCTCTATTCCACAATTGTCAATATTCTATACATACGACTGGCGCAGTTTAGCCAGGGTTGGCTCTTGCGCCACTAAAACTCACAACCAAAATCCCTGAATTCGAAAAACACATTTTGGGATAATCTCCGTATGTCTGTCGCAAAGTTAATTAAAAATGCTTTGAATTGGACGATTGAAATTTGGTATATGGCCTTTTCCCCAAACTTGCAGATTTCTATCGAATTTTGTGTAAAATCTGTTCGGAAGAGGTTCGCATGTTTGGTTGTTTGAATATAAATTATCACGATAGCCACAAAATATGATAGGAGGGAGCCAATAAATAAGAATCGGTACACAGGTTTAACATTTATAATGACCCAAATCCTTTGATTTATTTTTATATAGATTTATTTTTATACTCCTTATTTTTATATAGTGACCCAAACAACCTTTTGACCCAAATCCGACGATTGCCTAGCTGTCTGTATTTTTAGAAACATGTAAAATGCGAAACATCAAAAATGCAATGATTTAATGATATGAAATTTCTTATAGGATTTTCGGACTATAAATAGTTTTGTGACAAATTTTTGGTACTATCGGCTGAAGAAACATGCAAAAAGTAAAAAAAGTGACGTGAATTAATCGTCTAAAATTTCCCAAATATGCCACGATAGATTCAGTAAAAATACTAAATTCACGCCCCAAAAATATTTCGGAACTCGCTTTTCGTTCTCGTAATTCGTTTCATTTTTCGTATTTACTTAAAAAATATTTCATCATTTGGTTCTTATTGAAATTCTATTCCAGATTATATATATTAATAAAAATTCTATTCAGATTGAGCGTGATTGAAATTTCGATATCAAATTTTCGCTACCTATTGAACTTTTGATACATATTACAGTTTTATTGCTTGTTAGTTTTTTCAGTGCTTTTCGAGCATGAGATATTTATCCAACTTTTGATTTTGATCAAACATTCATGGCACTGAAAACAACTCTGGCAATATCCACCAATGGGATTCAGAGGCATTGCTTTGGAAGTATTTTGAGAAGGGATTTATGTTACTGAATTCGTAAACCTTTGAATTTATTTCAGCTGGTATATGAGTGAAATATGTTTTGAAATGTTAATGACATGTTGTGCTTTTATATTTAAAAGATATATGTAATTTAATTTTCATTTTTCATTTTTAAATTTGACTTAATTTCAACTGCATTAAATATTTTTCATTTAACTATGCCGTTTCTTATTTTTATAATTGGCAGTTTCAATTGCCCGTTTTCGATCACTATCTAAATTTTGATACTTATCAATCTTTATCGAGTATTCGATACCAATCGAGTTTGATCGAAATTTTGGTAATTGTCAAATGATCAAAAATAATTAAATTATCGCAATTTCGATCCTTATCGAAAATACATTACTTAAGGAATTTTTCAATAATAATTTAACTTTCGATATTGTAGGAAATTTTGAATCTGATCAGATATTGGTGGGAATATATTGCAGAAAGAAAAAGGCCTTTTTTAATTTCAGATTTTATGATTGAAAAATCTGTCGCATTTCTTTTACACTTAATATTAAATAATTTTCTTTTCTTTTTAAATATATTATATTTAATAGCTGTTCCTCTACTTAAATAACTTAAAATATTTCCTGCTAAAATATTTTAATTTTTATGATAAATATTATTTGTAATGACTATTTATGAATCTATAAATGTGTTTTCATGAAATTTTTGATATTCTAATTTAGTTTTTTGCAATTCCATCTCCACAATATATCGAAATGTTGATGGATTAATAGAAAAAGTTATTAATTTTTGGAAACATAAATGTTCCATACGGAGACTAGGTAAGCTATGATGAGCTAAATATAATTGTTGATGAGTTAAATATAATTGTTGTAATAGGTATGTTTTTCATTCATTTGTCTAGAAATTAAAACTGTCACAAAATTAAAAACCTTTTATATGCTTTTAACGAATTGAAATATTTTGTCTAAAATTACTCAATAATTATTACTCCCTAATAATTACATATTCATATATGTTTCAGAAATATATTTTTTTGTCTGAAATTTTATATTCTTATTTTCTTAAAATCATTTTATCTGTCAATTGAATTCAAATTCAAGTTGCATATTTTAACAAAATCTGCCAATAATATTCTTAAATAAAAATTCACGTTATTCCTCTACCAAATTCCTTTTTAGTGACATTACACCTGGTGGCAAAATAACAGTTCACATCATTCATATGTTTTCCGATCATAATTCAGAATTAGGAGATCAATTCCAAATAATTCTGGCATTGCTTCAGAAATTAAACATTAATGCAGCAAACTAAATCTATGAATTTTCAGTTCATGGACGTATTAGAAATATTCAGCGACTGATATTTTAACGACACTTTTCGAATAAAAAATTAAGACTAATTAATCTGTGCATATCTAATGCATGTATCTTAAAAGTATAAAGATTGCTGACTCCTGCACTTCCCCATAGTTCCCATAAAAAGATATCAATTATAATTTCAAACCGTAACATTGTATTTATGATTTAATATCATATAGGCACAATAATCTTCTCTCTAGAAGTTTTATCAATAAATGTTGGCTGAAAGTTTGTTATTTTTAAATTTTTTATGTTTGATATTAAAAAAAATATTTTTGTACATCATTTGGAAATTTAAAAATATTGCTTACTAAACGTCTTTTGCGACTAGTTGAAAACCCCGAGGAATTTCAACTGAATTGCTTAGACGTAAATTTCATGTCCATGATTCTGCCAAACTAACAAAAATTAAAGACAGATTATTTTGATTATTTTTTAAAAACATTTGTTTATTGTGTAAATGAATCTTTCTAATAAGAGACCAGTTTCGTAACATTCTTGTGCTCATATAATAAAAGTTCCGACTAATATTTCTAGTAACTTTTCACTTTATTTATTCGGCATGCAAGCTACACATTAATATTAAGAACTTTAAGTGATATTTAATAGAATCGTTCTTCCTTAGGTCCTAACAATGAAAGAAAATCACACTATTAGGTATTTGATAGAACTATAAAAATGGTTGTCGGTTTCCTGGCACAGGGGTTGAGCATCTTCTTTGTTAACTGGGTTCGAGTCCCGGTTCGGGTGTGGATGTTCTTCATGTGTTTTATCTGGGAGAGATGTGGATGTCCCCTCTCCTCCTGTAAAAGGAAGTTATGATGCGTAAGTAGCCAAGACGTGCTCTTGGCCTTAGTCGATGGTACTAAAACAAGAGACGCTCCCTTGACTTAAAATCGATGGCTTTATCAACGAGCCAGTCCATGGCAAGTGCCATTAGAAATAACAATAAAAATGGTTTAAATTGCAGGTCTGCAAGGTAACTGTGGGAAAGGAGCCGAAGAATTACTTAAAAAAATTGCCATAAATCAAGAAAGAATCGTGAGAATATGTCATAAAATTTTGATATGATGATGTAAGATTTATTTGTGAGCAAGAACATTTTTGAAAGTTATAATGAATAAAAGCCAAAAATTCATCTTCATTTTTAATGAATTAAAATTGTATTGGAAATTCCAAAAACATCACTCCATTGTGCATATTCTCATCCTCCAAGTTATACATGTACCAAATTTGGTAGCTGTATTTCAGATGTTCTGCTCTGTAAAGTTTCCACACAACATACGTACGTTCTTCTTTATTATTAGTATAAAGATAAAAAGATCATAATGGTGAAGGTACACAGACACACGCATATTCATCTTCCTTAATAATAGACGTTAACCAAAAATATTGGTTATAAAGAAATTTAGGATACGAAAATTGTTGGAAATAGTGAACATTTATATTCCATTATTTAAAAAAAAAGACTTTTGGCTAAAGTTTACCATTCTATAATTTCCAATTGAAAACTATTACAAAGGAAGACAGAAATGGTATAATAAACTGTTTATTTTTGATTTTTAGAAAATTGAGAAATTAAACGAATCTCTGTCGTATGACAAATAAAATGCTTTTATAAAGAGAATCTTTATTTTATTTTATTTATTTTAGCTTTTTTTTACTAAAAAGTTTTAAAATTAGCCATAAAATGTGGATTCTTTTAAATGAAATGGATAATAATCAATTGAAATTTCAAAGAATGTCAATTTGTAATTCAAATCTAATGTTGACATACTTGTTCTTTTACTTTTTTACAAAATCCAGATTTATTAGCTGATATTTTTCAAGTATGAAATTGAACTTAATCTTGCATATTTTAAATAATTTGAATTGAATTTTAAGTGAAAATTTCTCAAGGGAAATAAAAATATTGAAATATAAAGATGATAATCTTAATAAATCGAGTCTCTATTGAAGAGTATTTAAAAGCTAATCTGGCATAATCAAAAAGTATTTTTAAGTTAATAAATTATGAAAGAAATTCTTTGTATGATGAAAAATTGTCTAAAAGCCTTTTTAAATTCGCGTTCCATTATCTGTTCTGTTCTGATTATCACTTTCTTAATTCAATTTGTTAAAGGATAAGTCTGGCATATAATTACAAGATTAACCATTGAATAAAATCGAATAAAAAATGACAATGTATTATTATCCTTGAAAGGATTAGTATCTACGTTTTAAAATCTATAATCAGTATTTTGCACTCAAATTATTTGAAAATTAGAAAACAAATTGAGCCTTTAGCATAATTTTTAATTGGGAAGCTTTATTTATCGGTCATATTTTTCACATTTCACCCCGGAGCCCCTCACTGTGCCTTGGCCAGTGATGATCCTTGGGACTAAATCTTAGATGCCGCCAATGCTGAGGCGGTGATCAGGCTATTCAGAAAATCAGTATCGGGTGGTTGGTAGTAGTCAACTTGTGATTTTGTTTTCTCTCCATCTCTTTCTTGGAGAAAGGAGGGTTTGGTTTGGTTTTTTCGGCTTTTTTTGGCGCAAGAGCCATATTTGGCCAAGCTGCGCCAAGCAGATGGTAAAAATATGGAGCATATATAAGAACATACATATTAAAATATAAAGGTAAAAAGTAATCAAAATCAAAAGGCAAAGAATGACAGCGCCAAAATACATAATTATAAAACATTTAAATAACACAAAGGTGGGTAAATAACCTTACATTGAAGCAATGTAAAGGTTCAAACATGAACAAAAATGTAAATGTACTAAATATAATTGTAAAAGCCAATTGTTTTTAAAAATTTTAAAGGGTTTTGGTGGAATTCCTCTCCAACCATGTCTTGTAAAATTAATGACGATGATTAAAAAATATATAAACGGAAGGAATTAAAAGATGGACACTCAATCAAAATGTGATGTATAGTAAAATCCACACGACATGTGGGGCACTTCATTGCCATCTCGCCAAAAATGAGATGTTTATGCGTGTAGCGAGTATGACCTACACGAAGGCGTGTCAATTCGACATCTACCTCTCGTATAGGGTGTATAGGCCACAAATCAATTGCCAGTTTGGTTGAATGTAATTTGTTGTGGATCTGCAGATCCCATGACTCTTGCCAAGTGTTAAAAAGGGAACAAATGAAAGACCTTTTTAGCATCACAGTATGGAAGCGACAGTGACAAAAATGTTAAGGCAGATTTGGCCTTTAAGAAAGGAGGGATCCCGAAAACTGAATAAAATTATAAATATATTAGTTCCTTTGTATTTCATGAAGAAGGCATTTTCAATATAAGAGAAATAATGAAATTGTAAATTCTAGAAATTAAATAGTTTCTTTAATTTAATCAATAGAAATACAAAATTTACTTAAAATCAGAATTTTTAAAAATATATTAAAATGTAATTTCAAAGGAGTTTGATAATCGCTATTATTTCTGGGATATATGTTAATCAAGTCGGATATTATTTTTTAAAAAAAGGTATAACTTCAATTTTTTTTCTGTTATTGGATTGGCCGTTCGAAAAAAGATTTCCCAATTCCTTAACCGGGTCATAAGTATTATTTTTTAAAAAACATAGATTCTGGAAAATATATTTTTCTTCTTTATAAATTTGACTTAATTTTTTTGTGATTCCATTTAAATATTTATTGTAATGAAGAGAATATCAGGTAAAATTTCCAGATCTGTATCTGCATTAAATTGTAAAAACTCACCTTTTCCGGAAAAAAAAGGCTGTGGGAAAAGTATGCTAAAGTACTTTTCAATCTATTTGAATTTGCAAAACGAATCCTTTTCTAAAAATGTTAATTTTAAAATTTCATGTGTTTCGAATTTCATTTTCTAAAAAAGGAAAAAATGACATTTATTTTACAATGTGATGGTTTTCGAACATAAAATAGCAATATTCACAAACGTAATAGTGCGTGACTTGGAAATCGGAAAATACGTTCAGCCATAGTAATTGATATAAAATACTAACTCCAATTTTAATTCTCTCAATTTTTTTTAAACCTGACTTTTATTATATGATCATATATTGCAGAATTTATTTTCATTCATAAATTTTAACAGATATTAAAAAATACTTTTTTTTGTGAATTATTTTTCTCTATTAATTTCATTTTTTTTTTTTTTTTTTTGAAAAATACATCATACACTGATCTAAAATTATTATTAGGGAATCAATGACATGTGCACCTTTCAATAAAATTAAATAATTTCTTATTTGTTGCCCTTTTTTTAATGTTTACCCATGATATAACTAAGCAATTTTATTCATTTTTTAGACTGTTTTAACAGTTATAACTTTTTATTTTGAAATTTTCTTTTTTCATACCCTTTTATCCGACCAGATGTCTGAGTGAATATAGTAGTTGCTTTCAATAATCTCCCAAAAAATCTTACAAGAAATTTGCAATTATGTTTTTAGCAACATTATCAATTCGAATATACAATTTTCGTACTCAAAATAAAAACTTTGCAAGACATTTTATAAATTGGAGATTTTAAATTTATAAAAAATCAAGATTATTCATTATACATTTTTTACAGTCGTGTTTTGCCCATAATTATTTATCAAACCAACGGGAATGGTCTTTCTGAAACTTTCTCGCATACCTACCTCTTATTTTTATTTTTCGTCCTCTATAATATATAAATAAATATACATCTTCTTTTCATCTTTAGTTTTAAGATTATCGATGCGTAGTTATCTGCTGATTTATTGCATGATATTAAGTATTATGTACTCGGTTAACACCTTTTAAGTATTTCACATGTTTTATGCTTGTTATCCATTATTTTTCTCATATCTATTTATGTAAGTAAGGGACATTTATTTTAAAATTTCATATATTATTTTATGATTTGTGATCCTGTTGATCTAACATACGTTTGATGCAACATAGCCAAATATGTCTCTTGTGTCCGTAAAACTAGATAACCAACCAACCAATTCGCCTTCTACTTAAAATTAAAGACCATGGATAAAATTGCAGATACTTTGGATGACATTAGCAATCAATGAATACAAAACATAGCTCTTTGGCGAGAATTTAGCATCTTCACAGTTTCCATCGAATGAATATGAATTTTCAACCCCTTTTTGCAGATCGAATGACAGAAAAATTTGACATTTAACTATAATTCCAGTATCGTAAGAAAGCATATCGAATTACAATACGTTGATTCAAGTTTTCTATTTATGAATTATTGCTCTAACATGTACATACAGATCCACATATAGTCAACTATTTGACATATTTGATTTAGAATTCGAAAGTATCCATATTTTAGACGCGAAACCTGCGTGCCAAATTTTATCTACATATCTCTTATGTTTAATAATTCTCGAGATTCCTTGTACTCAGAAAGCTGGGAAAGCAGACTTCCTTTGGATGTATTTTGTTTAGAATTTGATAGAAATCCAAGATCCTTGTGGCAAGTGCATATAACTAAATTTTATTCGCCCAACTTAAAGTGTTATTGAGTTATCGGGTTTACAAACTAACAAGCCGGCTTCTTGGCTTAGGGATAGCGTATCTTCCCAAAGATCTGGATGTGTCGGCTTCGAGTCCTGGTTCGGGAATGCTGTTCTGTGTTCTGTCTGAGAAGTGCTTGAATATGCCCCCTACAAAAAGAGGTTGTGAATGTGACGTTTAAAGAAGTCGTACTCTTGATCCTAGTTGGCGCTACTGAAAAAACAAAAGATGCTCACTCTGTTTAAATTACAGATAGATAACTGCCATCGGGTTTGTAAAGTGTCATAAGTCATAATACAACAGATTAATAAACTGTCTTAAAGCCAGAC
Organism: Argiope trifasciata; assembly: GCA_026543055.1. Classification (NCBI taxonomy): domain Eukaryota; kingdom Metazoa; phylum Arthropoda; class Arachnida; order Araneae; family Araneidae; genus Argiope; species Argiope trifasciata. Next base: position 1,023,673 of record JAPMOQ010058830.1, on the reverse strand, counting down.
ATATACTTTTTTAACTCATGGTAGCCAGAAGCTTGGAAATTTCGAAATTTCGTCAATCCGGAATTCCAATTTTTTGATCATTCTAATACTTTACGCTTCATATGAGAGAAAGCAAAAATTATAAATGAATATTTAAAAACTCATTCAGAAAGTTAATAAATTCTCAGAGAATTCTAATTACTATCTACAGCCCCAAATTTGAAAACTTTAGCCAACAACACACTATTTGAAGGGGGAAAAAAATGTTACTAATTTTTTTGAAACCGAACAATATTTAACTTTCTTTCCCAAAAGATTGCCTTAAAGATGCAATATTAAAGACGTACAATTTTGGTTTAAAGTATAGATTTTGTGAATCTAAGGAAATAAGAATCAAGCAAAAGTACCAAAGGAAATCATCTCGAATTCTTTCTCCAACTTCTTCAACGGCATGATTACTTCAGATGCGCCCTGGTCTTCATCATAATTACATAATTCATAAATGCAATAACTTATTGAAATTCGATATATGATCTTTTGTCTATGTTACATTGAAAGATCGAAATCTGGTGAATGTCAACATTCACATAGTCGTTTGGTATGTATCCGAAATATATGTTAAATACCCTTATTTCTCACTTACACCGGTAAACGTCGACATTCACCATACACTAATGATGAATGTTAAACATGTCAGAACACAGTTTCTTCTCTGTAATTCCTTCTCTATAAAAAGTCACAAGGGTGACGTAACTTTTTCGCCTCTCTTTCTGACAGGAGAGACCTAGAATTTAAAACAAACAGTACATTCCAAACGGGTAAAGAAATTAATAGTAATAAAAAACTTAATTAATTATGTGATTCAAATCTTATTTATTACAAACTATTATGAGACTTTGCTTACTTTTACAACTGCATTTATTTGCGGAACACTTCCTTTTTTAATCAGAGTGAGTATAGCCTTGTCCCCCGCCTCCCGAATAAGCTGCAACTGCTTCTCTCAGCGATATATCTGGAAAAAAAATCTCATCAGTGGAAAGTAAATTTTCCTTACAAATTACGAATTCATTACGTGTGTAATGCTGATTGAGGATGCCATTTTTTGTTTGCTAATTTATAAAAGTCGGAGTCTTTTATTCCTACTACAACCGCGAACACATTTCGGGCATCTGTACGACCACGATCGACATCAGGGACTTGTATTCGCACCTCCACAAGAGCATGTTGATGATTGTCAACATGCTCTCGTGGAAGTCAACAGCACACACACACACACACACACACATACACACACACATACACGCACACACACACGCACACACACACACACACGCACATATATATATATATACTGTTATTCGCCATTGGCATGTGAGGCATTCGCTGTCTTGTCCAAGGTCCACAATTTAATAAAAGGCGAGGGGGTTGGGAAGATTTTATTATAAATTATGGTATATTTTATTATAAGAAGGAGAAGTAATTGTTTAATAAATAATGAAAGTAATAGAACGGTAAATAATAATCAATTTTATTAATAAATATTAATAATAATATATAATAATTGTGTTTAATTTATTATTAATAAGAAATGATAAGATTTTATTATTATAGATAGCTTCAGAAAGATTACTTCTGTTGTTGAGTTTTCTCATACTTTTCATCCTCGGATTCTACCCCCCCCCCCCCCCTAGTGTTTCGGCGCATGCGTCAGGCTGCGTTATTTCGTGAAAATAGAAGTGAAAGGAAAGATAAAAGGAGGAGATGTTTACATTTAACAATAGGTTGAACTGAAATTATCCATGACCTTAACTGCAAATAACTCTTTATTAAATACTTTAGAGAATTTTTTTAATATTTACTTTAGGGGGCTTAAACATTTAATTATGATAAATAAATGGAAAATTTCTGTTCTTGGCCCTTTCCTGTTTACAAAATAATATTTTTTTTTACATTTAACACTTTTTTTCGTATTGAATTTTTTGTAACTTTTTGATATCAACAACAGTAGATAAATTCGGTCACATTTATTCATATTATATGAAATGTTTTTCACACTACGGCAGAAAGCTATTTTTCAATTATTTTTTATCACTTGAACTAGCCATATAAGCAACCAATAACCAATTTTGAATTAAAATAAATTAGTACGGTAAGAAACGACATTCGCAAACATGCTGGAAAAAATTTAACGGAAAAGGTATCTAATGGATTAGAAATCATGGACCAGGAATTCTGGATATGCCCCATCCTTTCGCACCTCACCTCTTAGCGAAGCAGAATCGCCGTATAATTATATTATTGGGACGAACAAACAGACGGATAGTCAACCCTTTGAAAGACTGTCCAAAATGTAGTGCGGAATTATTGTATTATTGTACCATGTGCATACGGACTGACAAATAAACAGAATTCCCTTTCATGATTTTATGCAAAATTTGACAGAAAATAAAAATTTCACGGAACATTTGCGAAAATTCACCAGTCAAGCCCATAACATTTTTAGCATTAACGTCACAACCAATACATTTTTCCAAAAAATTGATTCTGTATGTTTCATTTTTTTGAGTGAAATAATTAAAAAAACAGAACTTTAAAATTTAAAAATCGATTTTATATCATCTGATAAAAAAAACCAAAGTGTGTATACTATCCTAATTATAGCAATGGAACCAGAAAAAAAATTAGATAGCAGTATGGCATTTGAATCATTATATAATATGTTTCTGACGAAATTGGATAGCTATTTTCAACGTTTGGATAGAACCATGAATTTTACTCTCAGATTCACGTTCTTTAAACATGTTTCCCCTTAATCATCAAGGGGATTTATAGGTACTAAATAAATAAAAGCCAAAGAAATTAATTTAATCTAAGTATGGTTTAATTATACTTTTTATTACCTGGTCGTTTAGACAAGCACGAAATTATTTGAAAAAGGCATTAATTATTTTTAAAAATTGATATTGAGAAAAAGAAAGATAATGAATAATTTTGCTTGTCGTTGTATCAAAAAAAAAAAATTATTATTCTTTGAAAATGATGACTTATTTTTAAAGCAAACGATTTTCAAATTTATTTCTTTTTATTAATTTAAAATTAATAATAATTTTTGGAAGCAAACAAAAACATACCACAATTTGATAACAAATTTTCCACTATCTTTTATTTAATACCTTTCTTTCAAAATATTTAAACCAAGCTTTAAAAATTCTTTAATTTTGAAATTAATGTCTTTAAATTAATATCTGTTTATATTATCTTCAAGATTAAAATAATTTATTCTTAAAACCGGAAATTAATTTCTCTAAAAATAGAGTTTTTATTGATCAGTAGAAATAAATTAATACACCTGATAAAAATTTCCAAATTACACCATAAACGTATCCAACAACATTCTAAGTCCTAAGTTAACTTAATCTCCGTCAGTTGATTTAATCATACAATTTTATCCGCAATTAGTAGAAACTTCAAGCTAATTTTCATGCTTGTCACGAACTTCTAATTTCCCAACGGCTTTGAAATAAGTTAACTGTATCTGTTACGTAATCAAAAACCATGCTGAGAAATAATGTTGTCAGCATTTCCATTAGTCTCGACTAAATACAGGGATATCCTACGAAAGCAAAACCAAATTGCTTTGCCATTAACTTAACAGCGCTCTAGACACCGGATCAAATTGTTTACGAAGCAGCAGCGCCATCTGGCGCCTGGGGTCAATGAACTTAGTTGGTGAGAGAAGTAGCCTTTCCCTCTCTCCTGAAAAGGCGGAAGTAAACATAAGTCAGGTGATCGCAAGTTCCCCACTCTTGACCCACTGCGAATTAAAAATCAAAAGATGAATTTCATCCAAAGCGGATACTGGATTTCATCACAGCGGGAACTTAGCTTTCTGTTTCCCTTTAGAAAAAATTGAGGGAAATTTTTTTTGGAAGTAAAGGAATCGTCTGCAAGAAGCAAGAGGAGAAAAAGAGTGGGAAAAAAAGGTTCTTTTTGTATTTTGATTCAATAACGAAAGGAAATCCCTTTAATCCCAGTAAATATTTTTTACCCTTTTAGAAAGGGGAATTTTTTTTTTTTCCTATCATTCATTATATATAGATATATATACATAAAAATTCTAGATTAGTTTTTCCGATGGTCAATTAATCGAATTTTTATCTTTGTAAATCATAAATTTAAGGAGCAAAAAAAATATATTTTAGATTCTGTTAGATCTAATTTTTATATATATTAAAATAATTTGTTTTCTACATTTTTCTTCTTTTTTCGTGTTAATAAAGGAAGAGACGAGGCGAGATAAGTGTTTCTTTTAGGGTTTTATAAAAGTAACGAAATAATTAGGATTTTATGGAATATTTTGTTTCATCTTTCAAAATGGGTAAAGTAATTAATTAATATTTATTTTCAAGTAAGATATTAAAAAGGAATGTAATTTTATTTTAATTTTATAGCAGAAATTCTGTTTCGATACAAAAGTGCTTTTAGTGTTTTATAATTTTCCAATAACGAAATAAAATTCTTTGAAATCCGAATTAATATATTTTTTTCCATCTTTCAAAACAGAGAGAATTATTAATAAATATTTAATTTCAAATGAGATTTTTAAAAAGTATTTGTGAACTTTGGTTTCTTATGGCAAAAATCCTGTTTCGTTTTCTTCGATTTTCGGTTTTATTTTTGAAACGATAAATGTTAATAAGAAAATCAAACTTTAAATTTTTGCTAATTTAAATTTTATTTATGTAAGTACTACTTTGTTTCTACCCTTTCTCCCATTCATTACATTATATATATGTATACAGAGAGAGAGAGATGTAGATAGATATTTTCAATTCTTTGATATTTTTATTTATTTTGTACTGTCTGAGAATTTAAAAAAATTATAAGTAAAAACAAAAAAAAAACATTTACAAAACTTTATTACCGTAATTTTAAGATTAATCTTAAAAAAATAAAAAATCTTTTAAAATAATTCTGAATTACTGAGTGCTTAGAACTATAATTATATTAATAGAACACAAATCATTAATTTTTTAAAAAGTACAATATTTTTTTGTTGTTCACGGAATCCAATTTACAAATGTCTGCATTTGTCCAAGCTAGTTAATATTGCCATATAATTCTTTGTAAATATTCATGGAAAGTCCATTCACCAACTTTTGTACCCTGTAATAGACTATAAAAAATTACAAAAACGCTGTATTGATATTAAAGAATTTTAGTTGAATTATGAATATTAATATTGATAGATATTTAAGAAATTTTTTATTTAAAAAAAAAAATTCTTTTCAAAAATGTATACTTAAAGATTCATATGACTATTCAAAACATAACTGGAGAAAGAGAAAGAAATAATATATGAAAAAGAAAGCAAAAATTCTTAAAACTATTGATTTTTTTTCTATCGAAATTAAAATTCAAATACTGTACAATCAACTAAAGAAAGGAAAAACTGAGTTTATTTTAATTGTCTATAGGTCTATTCAAAATAAAAAAATAAAGAAAGAAAAAAATGGAGACTGCAGTTTCTCTTCCTGTATTTCTTTTTCCTAATGTGATAAATCCATTAGTTCAGTGCTCTAGACTATATCAATCGGATTGAACGAATCTATAAACTAATAATATGTATCTTTTTTACTCTTATCTAGGGGGTGTGGCGTTTAGATCTGCCTTCGAACTATGCCACTGCAGCTAACTTCCTGCTCATGCCGTAGAGCGTGGCACAATTTTTCATTCCTCCGCGTGCTACTAGCTCCGTCCAACAGAACTTTAATCCGAGACCCGATCACAGGCAGCTCGCAAGAATCCAGGAGAGAGTTTTTCCCCCTCAGATCATAAAATCGGTATTCTCTGCATCATCCGATCGCCACAGCTACTGCTATCGCTGGGAGAAAATAGAATGGTTAAAAAATTAGGAAGAACATTATCGTCTGCTCAAGAAGGAACAGAAAAACTGTGTTCTGAAAGTCCACCCTGTGCTGATTGGTTGTTTTGGATTTGTTTACGACTCTCTCGGAGTTAACCCACGAATAAACGCGGAAATGAAAACTAGTGAGTGTTTCTGTGGAGAAACACAGAAAAGGCTGCGTTTCTTCTAAGTTTTATTGTGAGAATTTTGGTTGTTCACTTCATATCAGTTAAGCTTTTATTTGAATATCAAAATCATTTGCTCTGATTAAAAAAAAGAATCATATTTTTTCAGAAAGTTGTAGAATATTTCTTTGATTGATTTTTCAACATTAGATTTTATTACAGTTTTTATTCGTCTTGGTAACAAAGTTCCTAAAATATTTAAGTGTCTGTATATAAAATATTATAACATTTATTTGAACTTTATGCCTTCAACAGTTTGGAATTCTTTTTTCGTCACATAAATTAAAATCGAAGAGATGACCAAAATATCAAAACTGTGGTCTCTTCTACCATCGAACTGCAAACACTGCTGGATTCGAGCACCACCAAGGTAGAAAAGTGAAAACTGTTTTGAAAAAGTTTAATAATTTGAGCTTGTAATTATTTTTCCCACAATGTTGCCTTTAAGTTACGGACTTGAAGTTATTCATTTTTTGGAGCATCACAAAACGCATGGACATCATCACAGACATTATCATTATCATCAACATCACCACCATCACCATCATCATCATCAAAAAGATCAGGAAAAAATCAGGCAAGCAGTTTTGTTTTTATTTTGTTAAAAATTTATAATTTTTTTATAATTATTTATTTTTGCTATGATATTGGTTGTAAATAATTTTTAATGAATAGATAATTTATGAATATAAATTTCATGGATTCTTATTTACAGATGCATGTATAGAGGGTGTTTTTTTGTATTTAGTATTACTTATATTATTTTGTGGTAATAATAAGATATAGTATAGGGTATGTTCTTAGTAATAGTTAATTAATTTATTGTTTGATCATAATTGTTTCTTATTTATTTTAATTATGACTGTTCTTAAGCGACTTCTTTATATTAATCGATAAATATTATACAGAATTTTCTGTGAAATTAAATTTCCTTATAGTGCGAAAAAACATATATTAAGTCTTTCTTTTCATTGTCCGAATATTTTATATATTCGAATATTCACATCTACCTCGGACTATAAGGCATAAGTAGGGATGTGCCCGAAACGTTTTCTTCTATAGAAGGGTGTGTCAGATGAGGAAGTGATGAACTCTAGGTTAATACCCTTGAATAATCTTAACAAATCCATAAATCATGCCAAGAATGAACCACATATAAATTGGTTTTTTATTTGTATAAATGCTTATAAGTACTTACATATATGATGGATACTATTTACATTTAATGGGGATTTTTATGTAATCAAATGATAAAAATAATAATGATTAATTTTTAATATTTTATTAATTAAAAGTACATAGGTATTAGTTTTCAGATCAATATTATGTTTCTTTATTTGACACAGGCCTTTGATGGCTGAATTTATTATGTAATGTACTAGAGTGCACGATTATAATAATAAAAAAAATGAACAATGAAAAAGTATTTTTTACCTAAGATTATATCTTGCCAAATACTTATAATAATTAACTATCAAATGATATATTCGTTATATAAACGAATTTTATAAAAGCTTTCCTTCTTTACACTTCTCTGTGTAGTACTTATTTAAGGATCAATATTTGAATCCGGAAATATTTCGCTTTTGTGTGGCGTTGATTTATAGAATCAATAGTGCTTTAATTAAAAGTCTTTGAAACTTTTTAATAAGTGTTTTGTTCATTATTATTTGGTGTTGCTATAATTTCCCATACTTTGAATTAAATAAATATTTTTCTCACATTTTTAAAATTTATTCATATGCATTTCCGATAAAGAATGGTGGGAAATAATACTGCTGTATGTTTTATCATTATTATTACTACTATTTTACTCTGAGTTGTCAGTGGTTATTTTGAAAAGGTATTTGACGCTGCTTTTCCTTGCCATAGTTGTAAACTGAAAGAGAAACATAGCAACGAAGGTTGTTATCCTCTGAATAGTGCAAGGATGTAGTTGCTATTTTTTCTTGTCTTTATGTTTATTTTTATTATGTACTTCATTGGTAGATAAGTGGAAAATAATCTAGAATAGTTATTATAGAATCCGCACAAAGATGAATTATTACGAAAAGTCAGTTCAATAAATTCTGAGAGTGATTTTTTTTATTTTTATTTTTTTTCTGCCACCGTATTTTTTTAAAAAAACCATTCGATCGATGATTTACGAGACAAAATTTTTAATCGATTTTTGTATTAATTCAGTAGTTTCAATTGAAATGAAAGCAAGGAACATTATCTCACCCGAGTTTTTAGGTTATAATTTCTCTGATTTTGAAATTTCCGATGTATTATTCATACAGCTAATAACAAAAATCTTTTTTTTTTTGTTCAATATGCCGTAATAAAAAAAATATATCTTATATCGTCATAAATTAGTTTTCAAAAAACTGATTTATATGTTATTTAGATGTTTTTAAAATCAATCCATTTTAATTTATTATTGGCGTAATTTTTAAGCATGTGGATTATTTCAAAAGAAGATTATTTTTAATATTTTATAGCTCGAAATAAATATTTTTATTTAAAAAAGGGGAAATAATTTAATATTCATCTTATATGCTTTTTAAACACATTTTCCTAATTGCATATGGTGTTGAGGGAATGCATAAGTACATGACTGCCACGTATCTCTCAGTCGGCCTTTATGCCATTTAAGAAATGTATTTCATCTCAAGGTGCATCAGGAGGAAAGGGGGGGCGGGTATGCAGGCCCATGGCGCTAATCTTACGAGAAGTCACAGCTATGAAATATTAATTGTCAACTTTTCAAGTAAAATATGATGAGAGTGTGAACAAAATCTTAATGGATTTCGATCGTATTATATCATGATAGTTATTTACTCTTCCTAAACCAATACTAATAGATAGGGCAGAAAAAATTTTATGCGCCGGGGGCTACTGAACTTGCCTTACACCACCGATCTTGGTGTTTCTTATAAAATAGCTTTTCCTTCGACGATATGATCTGGCCATTTTTACTTAATGATATTTTCTTCACTTCAGAATTGGGAATACTGTATTTAGCTGTCTACTTCCCATCCTCTTACTTGAGATGTACTTGTTGGGATCCATATGGAAATGATGTATTCGTTTTGATTTTTCAGTATGAATATTTTATTTTAATCACCTAGCAAATCTATTTATTTAGCCTATTCAGTAGCGAATTGTTTCAATAATAATAATAATAATAATAAATTTCTATATCGATTATATTATTTTTATTTCACATCGACATTTATTTCGTGATGCAACAAAAATTAAATTTATTTCTTTCAATTTTGTTTAGTAAATTTTAATTCATTTTTATCAAATAGAATTTTAATTAAAATAACTAAACATGCACGTAATTTCAGTTTTGTTTAAGATATTAGTTACCATTTTTCTTATTTTTATTATTAAACATAAGATTTTATTCAAGGAATTTTAATATGAAAACATTTCCCTTGTCTGATTGCAATCTACAGCGTTTAATAGATTTTTTTTCTATATATATATGGTTTTTGAAATATGAAAAATTAGAGACAGGATATAAAAATGGAAGAGAAAAAAAAATTTTTTTCTACAATTATCATGATTAAATATACTGTAAAATATTTTCACTCTTAATTAAAATTATTTACAAAAAATTTCACCGACACCTTCACTTAAAATGATTTTATTAGCTACGATTCAAAACGAAAATAATATCTGCCTTCAAGATATATAATTTAGGAATTAAACTTAATGTAAAAACTTTTGCTCAAACTTTATTTCTCTGATTTTATTCCACTGCAATATTTGTAAATAAAATATAATAACTATTATTATAAAATACTACTGCATTAAAAATATGTTTAGTAATTAAGTAAAATGTAAAATATTTTTACTCTTAATTTCAAAAAATTCACGTTAAATTGGCAAACTGACAAATAAACTTTAATTTAAACTGACGAATTCATTTCAAAATATTTTATTACCTGTGATATAAAATAAAAACAATATTTGCCTTCAAAATATATCATTTAGAAGTTAAATTAAATATAAAATTGTTTGCTCACAACTTTATTTCTCTAATTTTATTCCACTGTCGTAAATTATTATTTGCTTGAAACTAAATGAGGAATAAAATCGTTTGCTCAAACCGTTACTTCTCTAGTTCAATTCCAGTGGCACGTTTAAAGTTTCAAACGCCTAGATAAAGGTCAACGTTCGTCTTAGCAAACATCAAATTGATTTATGGCTTGGTTCCTCTTAAATTACACCCAAGTGCTCGCATATTTGTTTTTAGAAAGAGGTTAAATGTCAGCCGTGTTTACGTGCCAGGTCAATAAAATATGAAATCAGTCTATCATTGTCAAAGTCATATTTATTTATTAAACGATAAATGAAATCATTCAATTTTTCATTCAATAAAATTGTTTATAGTAGGGGTCGATTTTATTTCTGTGTGTTTACTTCTAAATGAATGAATGTATAGTTGAATCTTTGAATTAACTGTTGTAAGAGTTTATTGTAGGAGTTAAATTCTAGCAGATAATTATTAAATTGAATTTTAAAAAATGATATTTCTAATGGAGAAAAATAATTTTTTATAAATCAGTCAAATATTTCAAAATGTTTCATTTTTTTAAGGTCAGGTATTTTGGGAAATAATGAATTAATATATATAAATTAATGAAACTTTTATATGAGGTTTTATCCTGTTTTTTTTTCTAAAACCATTTATTCTATTATTATTATTAGTATAAATAAACTAACGATTTTTTTAAAGACGCATTACTTTTTAAAGAAGTCTATTTATTTGTAAATTGAATACAAGCGTAGTTAGATTTCATATTCTTTAGATTTGCTGCTATAATGCATATTTAACTAGGTTAAATTTTAGCGGATAATTATTAAATTGATTCAGAAAAAAAATGAAATTTTTAAAATAGAAAAATAATTGCCTAAAAATCTGTAAAATATTAGAAAATGCTTCATTTTTTTTCAAGGCCAGCTTGTTTGGAAAATAATGAATTAAAATATTTTTTCTGTGAAACTTTTAGATGACATCTTATCGTTTTTTTAAATACATAATAATAATACTATACTAATAATTATTCTATTATAATTATTAGTATAAATAGATTAAAACGTATAATTAGACTTTTTTAAATTGGTATAAATAGATTTTTTAAAGGAAATATTGCGTTTTAAATTTTTTTTATTTATTTTACAAATTTTCTTTATAATAAATTTTGCCCTTTTTTTCCGTTTCAAATATATATATATATATTAAAGCAACGAATCTGATAACAGCAAAATAATAATGTTTATTTATCTGTTGATTTTATTCCAATTTGAAATATTGTAATTAATTTCAAATTTTGATGAAGTACTCTCCGAAAAAAGAATGATTAAATTAACCAATTTAAATATAAGAATGTATTTAACGCGTCATCAAATATTTTATGACAGGTGAAGAGGTGAAAAATATTTTCCAAACGCGAAAGTCATGATAGCTATTAAGAGTTGGAGTGCCTAATGCAAATGTAGAAATCAATATACATAATGATTTATAAACGGTGTTGGTAACGGTCTCAATAGAGTTCAATGCTCTCGTTATATAATATTTTTATTTTTAGAGACGTTATTTTTTGATCTTAATGAAATGCCAAACTGCTCGGTTTTTCAATTTCTTTTGAAAAATAAAATGTTATTCGTATTATCCAAATTAACTTTGACTAGACCAGATTTTTATTATCGATTATCTGCATGCCTGGATAATTGATAAGAAAAGATCATTTCATTTGGAAAGGGATGAAATTTCTAGTGATATATTAATTTAAAGAACGCGAAAGTGATGCTTTTTTGCATTGTATATATTTGCGTACTGTATTAAACTAATATTGCTTGAACGTATCAATCAAATTTATTTAAATAAGTGTTTTTATTAATTATTAAATCTTAGGAATATTAAGTCTGCTAGCGAATTTTTCTATTTATTACTACGAATTTTTCTATTTATTATCTACTTTTTTTTTTCAAAGTAAACTGAATTTGGGGTAAATGGAGTATTAGAAATATATCTTCATTATTGAATTCTGGATTATGAAATTTTTCAGAATCATACGAATATATATAGCTCGTCATTGATTTTTCATGCCGTATAGCATAATGACGAGCTAAACTGGTCATGCGAATAAATTTACTGTTGAATATAATAATAAATTCTACAGTAAAGAATCCGGCAGCTCTTGTATTATTTATATTAATATCATAGACAGGATCTGACTAAGGTACTGACATAAGGGTAACTGCCCCGAGCCCCCACATCAAAGTGTGCCCCAAAATCGAAAAGTATCATATACGAGTACTATGCACTTCTGTGCTTGGTTTTTCATTATTAAAGTAGCGAAGCAAAAGGGGCCCCCAACTTTTTACCCCGGGTTCCAATTAGGCGAAGTCGGGCCCTGATCACAAATTACATTGTTTTCTGTTAGACTGTTTTGTTACAAGTTACGGCCAAATTGTTGTTAGTCAATGGATTTCCTTCTTATAAACATTTTGGATGAACATGGATCTTATTTATTGATAGAAATATCAGACAATAAGCTCAATACCGGAATTCGGTATTTTTTAGGTTTTAATACCGAGATACTGGTTTTAATACCGGTAAAAATTTTAGAAAAAAAAAGAAAAAACAGAAGTGTTTTTTTTTTTTTGCTTTATTTGCCAGTTTTATTAGAAAGTGTTAATATCACAAAAATAATTTGTAACTAATAAATTATAACAATGTATAAAGAATCACACAAAAAGTAAGAACATCTTATTTATTTAAATCAGAAAAATGTGTAAATATCACTATTCAGTTTTTGGTGCTATTACAAATTTGCATACTTGGAACGTGTTTTTAATGTTTGCGCCCCCCAAAACCACCAGTCTTCATTGTTAAATTTAAACATCTCCTTTCATCTTTCTTCTCACTATTATTTTGTCTAACTAAACCCATCCTAAAGTATGCACAAAAGCGCGGAGGGTTTTATAATCCGTTGTCAAACAGTATTTTATCACTTCTCTTGACTGTATGATGCAGTTTGTATTCACAGTCTAATTAATTTCGCCTATTAATGAGACATAAAAACAGAAACGTATACTATTTTGCTATATTGGCGATCTCTGAAAATACAGTGGAGACAATTTAAAAAATTTATGTTAAATACCAAATAAACGGCATTAAACTTGTAAATACTGGTATTACAAAATTGTGCAAATCGCTCAAAATACCGGTATTCGGTATTGAAATCAATAGTCTTATTGAAAGAAAAATATGTTGTGAAATAAATACCGTAATGAATAAGAATAGTACAGACTAAGACGATCAGAGTGATTAGAGTGATTCAGAAAAATCAGACGAAATAAACATACATAGACTTGCTATCAATAATTAATCCAATGACATTTCAAAGAATGCGAAACCATGCTGAGCGGCGAATAAAAAATTTTTAGTGAATATTCTAGAGTCGTAGGCACATCATCAGAAGAATGGATTTGGAAAGAAATAGATAATGTGACTAAAAAAACATATATGGTAGTTTCTGGCATAATGCCGAAAAGTAGGAGCTAAGCCGAAACTATTAGAGGGTTTTGATGAAGTGTTGGATGTGAACATACGAATTACAATTATATCCCTTTTAATAATATAATTTTAATTTAAAATATGTAAGAATTATAAAATAAACTTTTTTCTTAAGGAATTCGACTACGTCTGAAGGAAATTTTTTGAAAAGTTGGATTTTTAAAGAACTATTTATAATTTTTAGATGTATAGTGAATTATAAACACTATGAATACAAAAAAAATATTTGAAAGTATAATATATTTTGAGAAATAGGAAAAATCTGTAGCACATTTTATGAAATTTAACCGAAACTGTTAAAACTCTACACAAAATTGTAATGCAGCAATCCGATTTTTCTTTGTACACAAGTTATAGAATATAATGATGAATGAAATGAACCAAAATCTAAGAAACATTTTGAGAAACAAATAATTTATGAATAACAATTATATATATATATTCATTTTTTAATAAATTCACAGTTTAATTTTATAAAAACACCTATAAACGAAAAAGTAATTCACCAGCAAGAAAACTTTTGGTTCATTTCATTGCCCATATTATTTAAAATACACTCTGAAATTTTTATGTAAATATCTCTATTACTTTTCGAGATATCATGTTAACGGCGAAGAATTTTTAAATTAAAGTTTTGAGAAAATTGAATTTAAAGGCAAATTTTAGTTGAAAAATATGCTTTGCATTAAAATACGCTTCCCCTGGATGATAGGTCAGGCCTTCCTTTTCCTAGAAAACGAACTGTTTTAAGAAGAAAAAAGTCTGAACTACAAGAAATAATAATAATAAACAAAATTAGCTAATTTGGTTTATAAAAAGTGTTTTTATCGTAGTCGGATACCTTAAGTAAAAAATTAAATGGTTATTTCACGCACAGCTTTTAAATTAAATCTTACTGAAAATGCTTCAATATATTTTTTTTATTTACTTAATAATAATAAACTTCGTTAAACGGCTTGTTTTGCATTACGCCAAAAATATCCTGTCTGCTCCGCAACTAGAACCGTCAAAACACAGTTTGTTTACTTCAGGCTTTCAAGGTTTTAATATCGACACCTCACGCAACTGTGGGCATCCTTTTCGCAAAAGAGCAGCATTCGATCTTCCATCATCCGATGCGAGGGTGTAGCTGCTGCTCGCTGCCCATTGCACAGACTCCAGTGAGAGGTCATTGAACCCCTGACCGAGTAACGAATGTAGAGGCAGGGAGAAAGAGGGAGAACTGAATAACCGATTTAATTCTTTTGCAGCCGACTGACCCCTCAACTCAAACAATCGCACCCCATCACGTGTCCGTGTCTGGTGATGAAAAAAAATGAGCGAGAATTTGCGTGAAATAGACAAAAGAAAGGTAGATTTTTATTTTGTTAGTTCGAATCGAGGTCGTTTTTTTTTATTCCACCCGTCGATTTTACCTTTCTTCATGTCATTTTTCGTGTTTTTTTTTAAAACTATAACGAACTGATGCCATTTAGTGAAACCTTCATGGCAATTTATTGTTATTTTTTTTGCATTCCTTTTTAACGGCTGCCTTAAAGAATCGTGCTGTTTCATGAGCATAACGTATTAATACCTGCTTGCGCCAATTTTATTATTATTTTTCTTATTAATTCTAACCATCAGCAAGAATATCTCTGGGGTAGCTATAAATGACGTCAGCACTTTTCAATTACTCAATTACGATCACAAGACACGTTTCTTTCTTTCTTTTTTTTCCCCCCTCTCTTTTTTTTTTTTTTTTTTTTTTTTTTTTGTACAATGGAAACAAGTTTATCTACAAAGAATTTTTATACTACATATCCCGACGAAAATGTTTCATATAATTTTATTTATCTCGTTTATTTGCACAAATGTTGTTATTACATTTTTCAAAAAGTACATGCATTTTGATTTCCTATAACTCAAATTTGTAGAAAAATATATATATATATAATGGTCTAAAAAAATTAACCCTCTTCATAATGTCGTTTTGAATAATTTCAGTTGCCTGCACTAGCAAATATGCCTTGTGTATTTTATTGAATAATTAATAATTATTTTATTGTGTATTTTATGCAATAATGAATAATTTAATTTTAATAATTATTTCTTTATACATCAGAAGTGAAATTATTTTGGAGATGTATACGAGAAAAGACAGAAATAAAGACAGCCTCTCTTTTTTAATACCTTTTCAGTATATATGTCAATTTTTTATTTTCCATCAATATAAAACTTATTTATTCAATTTAAGTAGTTTTTTAAAAATAAAAATATGAAAATAGTGAGAACATTTATATTGTACATAGAATTTATAGTTGAAATTCTTCGGGTATAAAAGAAGCTTAAACTTGTAACTTCATAACTTTTGTCCATTTTTATATACATACTCAAACAAATACTTTTATCACTCCTCATTCAGAATAAAATGAAGTATTAATATAAATTTTAAAACAATTTATTCGTACTGGAAAAGAATGTATTTTATATAAGAATTTGCTGCATTTTTATTCCGTAGGAAAGGACTCGATCGAATTTAAATGCCAAAAATGTATTTAAAATCTGAGCATCATGCTCACTTTCTGAAACATCAAGATTATGATGAATCTCTGCTATTATCATTTGGTCTATCAGTAGAAAGTCATGCGAAAAGATCTCTGAATACGTAATTCTCAGTTTAATAGCCATGACATTATAAGAATTTGAACCATTAGTAGACAAAGGAGTCAAATGGATCCCAAACCTCCTGCAAAAAATAATATACCTTGTTTCATTAAATTCTGTTTTTATCATCTGAGAACATGATCCTGTTTTCGTTAGGAGGTTTTGAATAATTAAAGGCAACAAATAATTGAAGGTCGAAATCACCTAGGCAGGAATTCAGTTACTTTTACCAGTATTGCATTATTATGACGTACCTATGCTTCTTTGCAAGCAGATGCGTTTTTAAAAGGTTAACATATTACTATGACATCATAGCTGTTGTTTTCATTGAATGTTATATTTTTGTAGGAAATTAAATAATTTAATTTTTATAATGCGTATTAAAAACTTCACTCACGTTTAATAACAGTTTTGATACAAGTATTTATTTTGATAAAAGTTTTTATATTAAACACTGAAGGATTTGACTATTGTTCTAAGATTAATTAATTATGAAACTGTTTTATGATCTCAGACATTAGAAAATGACATATGTGTTTACAAAAATATTGTTTTCATAAAAATTCTATCTAAATTAATATGTTTAAAAATTAATTGGTAAATAGTTTATCGCATATAGAGACCCGTAGAAAAGCCCCGAAATTTTTTCAAACCTATTTGAACTGGTTAATGACTTAAATTAATTAATACAAGTAATGACGTAAAATTAATAAGGCTCTCATATGATAAATTGAAATTTGCGATCGTAGATTTCCTTTTTTTTTTTTAGATTATATTGCTTTCTTGTATGACTTTACTTTTATATATTTTTTATTTATTTATTTTTTCTGTATTTAATTAGTTATAAAGTAATGCTGAGTTAGTAAATTTTTTCTGAAGAATGAAAGATCACCCCCCCCCCACACACACACTGTCAAGCTCACCACTGAATAAGAGTTTTATTAAACAATGTAGGAGGATATATGTATGTAGGCTTTGATGTACCTGTATGAAAAATGTGAAATTCTTTCAAGAAAAAGAAAAAGATACGTCCTATAAATTATTACAAATTATAAAAATTAACATCAAATTTAGGAAATATGCATAAATCTAAAGAAAATGCCTCCAAGATATGTTAAAAACCCTTAATATCTGTTTTGTACTGCAATAACAGTTTGTATTTTCACAAATATTGTTTTCATAAAAATTCTATCTAAATTAATATGTTTAAGAATTTATTGGTAAATAGTATATTCTAGATATATATATTGGTCAATAATATATTCTAGAATTAGAAAACCATGTGGGCATGTTAAGCATCCGAAGTTAAATAAATAATATAATAAAAACGGGATTGTTTCACGCCGGTTTAAATTGGTTGATATTTTGAATGAGTTAAGACTAATAATAACCTAACAAATTTTGATATCACATGATAATTTGAAATTTGTATAGTAGATTTCATTTTTACTTTACTGGATTCGTTTTTCTTGTTCTAGTTTTCTATGAAGGTATACGAAGGAACAGGTATGAACTTTTACAATTTCCTAGAATGTCTGAGTGAAAGAGGAACGATGTTGTCTCTGTCGCATCTTTCCAGTGCACATGTGACTTTTAACCTTCAATGGAGGTCAGAATCCCTCAAACAATTATTTCTCCCTTCTGCCTTCTACGAAAAGGTATCTTAGGATCCTCTCTCACGCAATTGAACTCCGAAGAAGAATTTGTCCTGTACTACAAATAGGGGTGATATTTCCTGACAAAGAATTAGACTTGCAGAACAGCATACCTGCATCGCCCTTTCGTGAAATAAAGGAAGAAATACTAGGGTAATCTCAGGTGTGAGTTTTAGAAATTCCAATAGCATCTGGTTAGGTGGCCTTGAACTGCAGTGGGCATATAGGACGATTTTTTTCCCCCTGGTTCGATAACCCAAGAGGAAAACAAAAAATTTCTATTTTTAAGTGTCTAAATTTCTTTTTAAAAAAATTTCTATTTTTTTCTCTTAATATCTTTTGATCAAATTAGTAAAAGATATAATACATTTATTTGTGTTAATATTTTGTACAAATTGTACAAGTTTTGTACGGATTGTACGGGAAAGTTTTCGGGAGACTAATTCCATTGGCGTTTTTAAAAATGTTTGTCGATATATCTTTTTCTGTTTTATTCCAGCTCACTTTTATTAGTATTCGTGCTGTTCGACAACGCATCGTAAAACCATCGCGCTTTGGCACATGTGTTAGGACGCATTTAATTCGTCAAAATAGAGGTGAAAGGAAAGACGAAAGGAGAATATATTTATATTTAATGATGGAGACACGCTGTTTTATGAGAAGTAAATATTATAGATAATTAGTAATACAGAAGGAAAAAAGTATTAATGTGCAATAAAATATTTTAAAGTAATTTTTATTTAATCTAAGGCGCATAAACATTAAATTAAAAATAATAAATAAAAATTTCTGTTCTAAAAATTTTGTAATTACTTCATTACAAAATAATAATGATATTTTTTTACGTTATTGAATTTTTAGATAATATTTTTAAGATTAGCATATACGTGGAAAAAAAAGTGAACTAAAAAGTATCTAATGAGGAAATCCAAGGTCAAAGGTAAATACTGGAAATATGCTGATCGTTCTACGTCTCCTCCCTTAATGAGATGGAATAGTCGAAACCTATTGACGAACAGACTTTGCTAGCTAATATTATTCTTGTGTAGCCGTGTTTTCATTGAAGTTTTAACCAGACTCAGAATTGAAGGGCACGATCTGGAAAACTGAGTTATGGGTGGGATTTTGTACGATGGTAGCATACCTTTAGGATACCATAGTTATTGTGTTGTTGTGGTTTTTAATCCATGAAAGCAAACATCTCCAAAAAGTCCAAAAATAACGGTAGATCTCTCAGAATCTCAAAAATATCAAATTGCAAACATTCAAGAATATGACTAAAAGAGGGTAGTCCACCTAGCATCAAGGACAATCAGCAAAGATAATCCTTCTTTGTTGGTGGATTAGATGCGTCGAAAAAATCGAAATATAGCCGTTTGCTGTTTTCTAGAGATATCCAGATAGTGACACCAACCAAGACTCTTACCTTTTACCTCCTTTAATAAAATTTTAAAGCGCAATAACCAAGCATCTATGAAAAAATGATCCTCACATTTTGAGTATAGCTTATGTACAGTAAAAGCTCCTTATTCGCGCTTCCTTCATTCGCGGATTTAAAAAATGCGATCCAATTACTATATTCGCGGCTAAAAATTTCTTTATTCGCGGATCTAATAAGTACATACAAAATAATAAAAGGATTCCAATAGGTATCTAACCCAATATCCTTTGTAAATGCCGTCAAATGGACTAATATAAAAAGTAAAATAGATCTTATTACAACTTTGTCTAAAGTATGTTGTTAAATGCAAACTGCAAACATAGCCGAAATCGGGAATGGAATAGGACGAGATGGGTTCGAACAGATAGAATTAAGTGACATTCAGGAATTGCTTGAATCGCAAGATGAAGATCTGACTGAAACCGACTTGGAGGAAATGTTAAATTCACAGCCCATTGAAGAAGAGGCTTCAACAAGCACTGGAAACGTGACATTTAATTTGAAAAATCTTAGTGAAGGTTTTAGAAGGGCAAATGAGCTTTGCGAGTTCTTTATGAACATTGATCCATCTATGGAACGAAGTCTTATTTTTAAGAGACAAATTGCTAATGCGACTGCTGTGTATCAGTCTGAATTGAAGGAGCTTTTCAAAACTGCCAAACAAGAGAAAATTACAAAATTCTTCAAACCATTGCCTAAGCCTTAACATAATTAATCAAAATGTTGTATTCACGGTTTCTGTAATTGCAGCATATTTTGAAACATATACCCCACGAATAAAGAGCCTTTACTGTATTTGTAATTTACAACCGTCTCCAGAGGTCTCGATGGCGCAATCGATAAAGCATTTGCTCCGTGAACTGGGGCCGAGGGTCCTATCTGGTCTTGTTTCATTTTTTTTCCATTCATTTCCATTTCCTTCCAAAAATATATTACACAATTTGCAAAATAATTTTAATCAATATGCTTTTACTTTTTAATGCATATAAAATGTTCATTCCCTTAATTCTTGAATTATAATTCAATTTTTGAAAGAAATATAATCGTTCATTTGGATGCTTTTTATAGAAAAAAAATCAAATTAATAATTTACATATATCTTAATTTAAATTTTCAATTTAACTTTTATGAGTTCGACATATGATTTATAAAATATCAATGCAGAAAGTGAATGCATTTACTATGCTGATTTCTGATATGTAGTTCTTAATCTTGAACTTCAAACAAAATTGATAAAATATATATATTTATAACTAATTAATTAAATAA
The DNA here is from genome assembly GCA_026543055.1 of Argiope trifasciata. Lineage (NCBI taxonomy): Eukaryota > Metazoa > Arthropoda > Arachnida > Araneae > Araneidae > Argiope > Argiope trifasciata. The sequence continues at coordinate 1,003,014 of JAPMOQ010058830.1, read as the reverse complement.
AAAAACCTAAACTATAAGTTTTCTGCATATGTATTTTACCCTCCAAAAAAACCAATCGCTCAATCAATGGAAGTTTATACTTTTAAAGAAATAGTAGCTCCATAGTACATACTAGTAACTTTTTATTATTATTTTTTAAATTTCCGAATTCTTTCTAATCCTTTGTAGCTACCCCTCGTTTCTTTAGGGCAGCGGTGGCCAGGTAATAAGGTCTCGACTTGTGAGCCATAGGGTTTCAGTTTCAAGACTCGATTTCACCGAGGAACCGTCGTGTAAAGGGATCTGTTGCACGTTAAATCCATCTGGCCAAATGCCCCCCTGTTGGTGTGGTGGGCTATGGAGAGGGGGGTGCCAGCTAAGGTGTCATCCTCGTCATCTGATCTCGGTACAAAGTTACGAAATCCGTCCCAAAATAACCCTAGTGTTGCTTTATAACGGAGCGTTAATATAACTAAACTAAAACACTCCTTTTTTATATATAATATTACTCAACTTTATATTTTTATTTTCATTTCACGATTTGGTAAATGAAATTCAGAAGTAAAAATATAATTAAAAACATAGTGATTTTGCATCGCCAATGTTTCTACAAAAAAAAATCAATAAAGATAGAATATAAAAAGATCATATCTGGTAATAAACTGCATTAAGTATTTGTTATTTTAAGTCATTGAATAAAATATATTTAAACGTATTAAGGAAAAAATAAACCAAATCTTCATATTTTGATAGTGAATTGTAGAAAATAAAACAGCCTATAGAAAATACTGGTAACAATGAAAACGTAATTGAATGGGAAAAAAATTCAAAATGTATGGCGATTTATATTTTAAAATATATCATTAAAAATATCTATATATTTTTAATTTTAAGAAGTTGTAAAGTTAGTAGTAGTTGTTGTGAAGTTAGAAGTAGTAAGTTGTTTGTGCTATATTTGTGCTAAAGCTGTCACGGAAAAATTTCAAGCTTACTCTTAATTCTTCAGATTAATTTCCGGGTTTAAAGCAAGACCAGTACCAGGCCTAAATATCAGGATTTCATCTCAAGATCAATCTTTAATCAAATCAGAATTCAACCATGAAATTTGTGTTCGCAAAACCGAGATTTTACTACCCGCCCCAACTAATATTTATGCATAATTTTTTTATCAATATTTTTATTTAAACGGTTCGTGACTTTTTAAATACTATGCCAGCAGTTAAATCTGTTTTTTTATTATAAACATTACAGTCAAGAAAGTCAAAAAGGAATTGTCTTTAAAATTATAAAATATAGAAAGATGGGAAAACATAACTGAATTTTTTTAAATGAAATGAAACGTGGCACTTGGAAAATTGATTGAAATTTAAATAGCTTTTTTTCGTATGACTGTTTTAATATAATCATGTATATGATTGTTAAGTTTTAATAAAAATATGAATTTTTGTGCATAACAGCAGTATTCATTTCATCAAACGGTTTCTTCGAAAAACAAATTTATTAATTTGTTCAATAACAAATGATTCATCGATCAATAAAATTTTATTTTAGTCGAGGTCAAATCACGCAAATTATTTTCATCTTATTTCCTTTTCTTTTGTACTGAACCCAAACAAACACAAATATAATCGAATAATCAAAATAATATAAAATGCTTAATCATAAATCGTGTAGAGACTTTAAATGCCGCAGTCTTTCCATTTCTATTTGCGTCTTTTTTAAGAAAAAATAAATAAAGCGATTAATGTATTAAGTTGCAACTAATTCATCAAAACAAGATTAAGTTGATTTGCCCTAACTGTTTACATAAGATTCTTTTTTTTCCCATTGAACCGTAACTAATATAGGCATAGCTCTTAATATCTATATAATGAACGTGAAATTCATAAATAATTTATACACTATAACAATTCAAACTATTGAATAAGGCTTCATCAAATATTTCTTACCAGGGTTCTAAAGCATTAGAAAAGTTTTAGCAAGGGTGGCTTGGTAATTAATTAAATAGTTAATTTTTTTGTTTACGAAAAATATTATAAAATATTTGTTCATTTCGTTGAAAAAAGACAAATTTCTTTAAAAATATATTTATTATTCTGTTTGTTTTCTGCCGAAGGATTTTTTTCAAAAAACAAATCGATTTATTTATTCTGGTAAAATCAATATTTCATATTCGTGAAACAATATTTTTCAGAAAATAAGAACATACAACTCGTATTTCACCAAATGATTCCTTTCAGAAATTAATCGATTTATTTATCCGGGTAAAATTAATTTATAATATTCGCCAAACGATATTTTGCAGAAAATAAGAGAATCCACTGCCATTTCAGCAGACGATTTCTTTCAAAATATAAACCGATTCATTTATTCTGGTAAAAAAATTTTAACATATTCGCCAAACGATATTTTGCAGAAAATAAAAAAAAAATTCACTCGCATTTCGTCAAACGATATTTTGCAGAAAATAAAGGAATTCATTCGCATTCCATCAAATGATTTCTTTTCAAATTGTAAATCGATTGAAATATTCAGCTAAAAACGATTTATCCTTTTTAACAAAAGATATCTTAAAGAAAATAAGGCAACTAATTTATTCCGTTAGAAATGATTCATCATCCAGCGATCTGTCAATTCGGATTAAATCAAATCACGCAAATTATTTTCATCTATCTTCCTTTTCTGTTTTATTGAACCACAACGAATATTTTCCTTTTCCCCACATAAAGTTAAGACATTTTGCACGGAAATGGTGTCTATCCCAAGCCATTAAAGTATGCTCTAGCGATTGCAGACTTATGTAATGAATTTCAAATGAAGTCTAATTCTTAACAGGCAAAACCCGGTTTATTGAGGTCGACTTTTCTTTTCTTCTGAACGTTTTTCCTTTCATTCATTGCAATTGTTTTCTAACCTCAGGCTAAATATTGCAAGAGGACCTAATTGTGGCTATCTAAAATGCTCAAAAGAAAAGGAATTCCTGGCCGTTTATATTTTGGCATGATAACAGAACCCACACTTAGAACATTCGGTGCACTTTTCTTCTTTAGAAGAAAACAACTTTACAGGCTGTGCACATCCGATAAAGCGGTTCCCTATCGGTCAAGTATTTTTTTTTAAAATTGAGATCGTTACATGTTGACAGACAAGTGGGATTTTTTTTTTCCCTTTCAGCTAGTTTAAGTGTCGTTGATCTCTTTTTGGAGTGTGTGCTTTTCTCAGACGCTGATAATGATTATCTATTTTTGATTGAGAAAAACCGATGTAACTTTAATGCAAAGTGTAGCGGTGGAATTCTTGTTTCATTTTCTTTTTCGTAATCATTGATATAAAGCTGTGAACTTATTTATAATAGACTGAGAGACCGGAATTTCAAATTGTTTGTAGCTTATGATTCATTATGATTTTAAGTGAATAAGAATTTCTATTTATTATCAGCATCCAATTAGAATAACTTAAAAGCGTCTGGAGTTTAAAATTATTAATAATTTCTAATTCACTATTACTTTAAGTGAATAAGAATTTCAAATTTTTATCAGGTTTTTCTTACAATAAGTTAATAGTGACCTGAATTTCTGATTGTAAATAGTTTCTAATTCACTACATCTTTAAGCACAGAAGATGCACTGTTTATAGCATAGAAAAAAGTAATTAAAAAAGAAACATCATACTAAAATGATATCATTGAAAATTTCGAAAAAGAAGAATGAAATCCTCTCCTCTTCCCCCCAAAAGAGTAAACCTCCTCTTCCCCCCCAAAAAAAGTGTTACTAGCCTCTTTGTACGGAATCGTAATCTGTGGAATATGATGTGACATTAAACTCCACGCCATTTCAAGAAATGGTCGCACTTTCATTAACAAACAATGTACATCCCTATTGATGTCAAATAGAAAAGCGTAATATTCGGGACCACTTTTGATTTGACATGGAATAGTTTTGTTTAATCAGTTTAATATTCTATTCCGAAGGCTACATTGATACGGCCATCGTAATTTTTAATAGTAGTCAGATGATAAGAACTGCTCTTGAGCCGCATTTATCCTCCTAATTTCACATTACCCCATGAGTCGAATTTGACTTGGTATGAGCGCAGAATTCACTAAAATTTTAAGTGAATAAGAATTTCATATTTTTAGCTGCTTCTTAAAAGAATGTTAAAAACGATCGGAATTTCAAATTGTTAATAGTTCCTGATTCACTATAACTTAAAGTGAATAAGAATAACAAATTTTTCTTAGCTTCTTATTATAATTACTTCAAAGAGACCAGAAATTTTCACATTCAATTCTGGTGCTCTAAAATGATTTGAGAAATTAACTAAGTGTGGATAAGGGTATGGCATAGAAAAAATAAATGAAAAATCACATTGAAATGATAATTCAATGAAAATTTCGAAAAAGAACAATGGCAAGGATACTTAATTTAAAATCAAAACAAAATTGATATATTTTATTGTTCAAACCAACATATTCCCCCATCCTCTCCCCAAAAATTACTCAAATTAAAGTCTCAGCCAGTTACTAGTACGAAATAATAAAATGAATGGTACAATTTGGTATTAAACGTCGGGTCATTTTAAGAAACGGTTACATTATCGCTAACAAACAGTACACGCTTCTATTTACATCAAATAGCCATGTGCAACAATCTGAACCGCTTTTGATTCGACATGGTTTAGTTAGCTTAATAAGTTTAACATTAAATTCCGCAGGCTACACTAATGTTGCCATAGCAATTTTTAATTGTGATCAGAAGATGAGGACCGTTCTTGAACTGCATTTCCCCTCTTAATTCCATATTATACCATAAGTCACACTTTATTTGGTATGGGTACAAATAACATGTAACATAGATAACATTTTTTCTCTCCAAACGAAAAAATAGAAACTTTATATGTGGTATTTTCTTACTTTTATACTTTTTAAAAAAAATCTAGAAAGATAATGGTATAAATCTAGAATAAGCTTACTTCAGGAGATCCAAGATATTAATAACCATTTGAACCGTAAGTCACATCTTATTTGGTATGGGTACAGAATAACATGTGACATAGATAATATTTTTTCTCTAAAACGAAAAAATTGGAACTAAATAGGGAGTATTTTCTTGCTTTTAAATTTTAAAAAAAAAAAAAAAAAAAAACTAGAAAGATAATGGTATAAATCTAGAATAAGCTTACTTCAGGAGAAATCCAATGCATTAATATCGATTTCAACTTGATTGAAAAGAATCGTAAACGTAAGGAAATCATTAAAGAGTGAATATTCTTATATTTTAATAGAATTATTTAAATTATTAAAGATCGTAAAAGAAGAGATTGGAAAAAAATACAAGAATTTTTGTTCTTTTATTACTTCAAAGAGATGAAACCAATCATACATTTTCCTACAGCTCACCCTCGTAGATAGCTAGATTCTCTTATATATATATGATATATATATTACTCTTAATATATATAACATATATATATAATAATCTTGATAGTATTACATTTTACACAAAGTAAATCTCCTGCAACTGAAACTTCTTGCATTTTGAAATATTGCAAATCACTACTGTAGATAAATGTTACCCGCTAAACTCGAGGTCTTAAGATACACTTTAAGGGATCATTTCAAAATTGAAACTATGCATTGTTGTATTATTTTTTCAAACTATCAAACTGTTCCTTAAATAGCTTTTTATAAAGCAAATAAAAAGACGGACTAATTTTTTAATGCAAAAAAAAGTTAGTCAGTTATGTTATGTTATAATAAATCATTTTTTTTTCTTATATGGCTTATAAACCCGGGGGGGGGGGAGTTAGATTCAAGGTAGAACAATTTTTCAAAGCTCGATACGTTAATAGTTTTTTTTTCCGTTGCCTTCTGAACATTTCCTTCGTTTATCAGGAATTTTGATACGACATTAATTTATTATAATTGCTTTGTTTTACTGTTCACTGAGTTTACCAGATTTTGCAATATTTTGAATTTGCCTTTATTTACACCAGCGGGTGACCGAGCTCCGCTCGGAGAAAACAGGTATCGAAGCT
>JAPMOQ010058830.1:922103-955600 GCA_026543055.1 Argiope trifasciata | reverse complement strand
CATATATAAAAGGAGCAACTTAACTCATTTCATTTGTAGCTCGACGAGTCTCAGTCGTCAAATGTATTTAAAAGGCTTAAGTTAAAAGAACTGGCATAAATTATTAAACTAAGTGTTGATTTTTTGTATCAAACAATTATTTATCTTCCTTAAAATTGGCACTTCCAACCAAGCCACCCAAGCAGACCGCTGTCTTTAAAAGTGCCTGTTTACATTCGTAGCTGAAGAGACAATTGCATCTTTTGAGCTTGAATCGCATGTCGAATGTCAAACGTCGCTAAACAGCTGTTTTCTTGGATCAATGGCCTCCAAGATCCATGGAGAATTGCCAAGAGCTTGTTTATTAGATCCATTATAGATCGAGGAAGTCGCCAGGCGTATCTCTTCACCGCAGATTTTTTTTCTTTTGTTTGTGATCAATCATTCGCATTTTAGAAAGTGCAGCAGTTTTCTGAATGTTTCAAACTCCGCAGTTAATTCTTAGTCTCACCTGTTCGCTGTCGGAAAAATGGCAACTATGTTGCGGAATAGTAATGGATGCCGAAGGCTCCGTGAATTCTTTAGCGTGGTTTAATTATAATGTACTTTCCAAGGTTGCTTATAAGTAGTGCTTTTAGTTCGCTAAATAAGTGGTGATTAACACTTGTAAAAAGGACTAATTGATGATTCTGATTTTTTAAAAAATGACTAGTGGCATTAGTATTAAAGTGACTGCAATATGAATAAAAATAAAAGGTTACTTGAAATAATGAAATGAGAATTTATAAATAACAAGTTTATGGCTTAATTAAATATTCCTTCTCGGACACTGAAATATCTGCATTCTTTTTGCCAATAAGGTATGTTAATTACCATGTTTTGGAGATTTTGAATCACTATTTCCATATACTCTTCATATCCTCTCCGATGTAATCATTACACAGTTCGTGAGCACTTCTCGAAAATTGTTCTATAAATTATTTTACGAGGAATATTTTTAATACAATACTCAAACTGGAAGCGTGTTAAATGAGCTATCCAAAACTCAAATTTAGAGTAACAAGTGACAAAAAATTAACAAACTGAGGATTTTAAAGTTATTTCAAAAAATATTTATGAATTTCAAAAAAATATTGGGTAGACTTGTTTTGTCAATCATGATTAAACATATTTTCTGAAAGATTCATTTGAGTCTTTAGATTCTTTAACAAATAGAAACAATATCCCAGAAACAATGCATAAATTCATTTGCAAACGCTTTTAATTTGTCAGAAAGTAAAAAATGGTATTGAACAAAGCGCGGTATACAACTTCCAAAATCCAACACATTAACTTTAATCCTTAGTGAAAATTGATTTAAATGTTCAAGCCATTCTTTTCGGTTTGTTCTTAAAATATATCTCGCTTCTCAAGGGATTCTATTTGTACTTGATTTCCCAAAGCAGGTGGTGTTGACAAGCTCTTAAAATTAAAACATACATTCTTTCGAACTTGGAAGAACGGGTATTGGAAAGGAATTGATGACCTTGATATGAAATATTTTACACAGTTTGCGTTTGATTCTGCATATCTCGTATGCAACTAAATTGTTCAGACTGACATCCCTGGAAATGTGATAAAAATATGAAACATTTTTTCATTTGAGTTCTTAACGTTGGTTAACCTCAAAATTATAAAAGTTAACTTTGGAACACAATATTAGATGAAATTCTTGTGAAGTTTTAAAAAAGTTCACCTATGCAGTGATGCGAATTTAGTAACCGAACTATTTTGTGAAAGTTCCATTTTCAATTACTGTCACGAAATCACTTTATCTCATCCGGCGAGTATGGTAATCTGCATGTGGATAAACAAAATAAGCAAAAAATGTTCTTTGATTTTATCTTTTGGACGTGACTGTCAACGATCTGGAAAATATATGCAGCGATTAAAGATATTTAAAAACCCTTGTATCTATATAAATGGCAACGGTTAGGTTTAAATAGTCTTTGTGAATAAATGGCAGTTTTCTTAATATATTGAGGGAAAATCAAATTAATAAAAATGCTTCTTTATTTAGATGGGAAAAACCATGATCTACTAATTCGTCATCCCTAATGTTGCTTTAAAGCAGGGTGTTAATTTAAACTAAAGAAAGACCAAACAATAAATTTATATTCATTTAGATTGCCTCCGTTTTGAATCTTTGCTTCTATGACCCAGGGACATAAGAGCATGTCCATGGAGCCATAAACCTATATTCAGTACTAATTTGATTTTAATGCTAGCTAGAACATTACCATTATAAACATTTAGCATAAAAATATCTTAATTCAATCCATTCATCTTAAAATTATCATTCATACACAAAAAAGATGAACCAATGGAAATTTCTTGATACATGCCGACAATTTCGATTTAAAAAATATCAAGCTTAATTCTATTGATTTGAATTTAAATGGATCGTATGGATTCGATGTTGCCAAAAATGGTGTTCTATTAGAAACACAATAAAATCTTATAAAAAAAAAATGTATGGAAGACCTCTTAGTTCTCTAACAAAACGTATGAAGCAATAGATGCCTCTCTATCCATAGTTAAATGACGGTTGAATATTTCATAAATTTAGCAATACGATACTTTTTGATTGACACATCAAGCAGTAATGGTACGACTTTGATTTGTCGCTTTTCTTTTTCAATGATATGCAATATTAAATCAATTTATATAAACTTATACTGTGATGTTTTTGACATTTATATTACATACCGAAAAACTATTATATTTTTATAATATAAAAAATATCAAGCTTAATTCTATTGATGTGAATTTAAGTGAATCGTATGGACTCGATGTTGCCAAAAATGGTGTTCTATTGGAAACGCAATAAAATCTTATCAAAAAATCTATGCAAGCCCTCTTAGTTCTCTAACAAAACGTATGAAGCAATAGATACCTCTCTATCCATAGTTAAAAAACGGTTGCATATTTCATTAATTTAGCAATACGATACTTTTTGTTTTAAACGGCAAGCAGTAATTGTATGGCTTTGATTTGTCGCTTTTCTTTTTCAATGATATGCAATATTAAATCAATTATATAAAAATTATGCTGTGATGTTTTCGACATTTATTACATACTGAAACTATTATAATTTTATATTAATCAGTCTTGTATTTTTGTGCTCTATTTTATATTCTTTAAATAGTTTCCTTTTTTTATTTCAGTAATTAATGGCGAGTGTGGGTTATCTGGGGGTGAAAAGAAAAGAATCAGTGTAATGTGTGGATTAATGAGTAATGCACCTATACTACTGATTGATGTAAGTTGATTTCTAAGTTTTAATAAAGTTATGATATTTAACATTCAAATCTTTTGAAGACTTTGGTGATTCGGAACTTATTTTTTACCTGCCTTGTATCATTCATTTTTTTATTTATTCAGTAGCGTAAAAAGTACTTCCCAAATGCACCAGTGAATAATTCCTAATTTCTTTTCAAAAAATGTATCTTGGGAGGAAAATAAGAAATTCTTTATTCAAAATACGTTCCATGTGTTGACAAAAGTAAGAATTGTATTAAAATCTTGTGTCCAATAAAATTACTTGCTCCATTATTATTCCTATTCTTAATCATCTTAAATAAAAAAAAATATTTAAATGTAGCATTTTAGTTTAGAAAGTGATTTTAGAAGCGTTTACACGATTTAAAATATTTTATAAAATTTTTAACTTGAAATGCAATATGAAATTTCGTGATCGACTTTTGGTCCTTTTTCTAAATATCATAGAAATTGGAAATTTTCTATTGTTTACATCAATTTCCATTTAATGCATATGGCGTCATCTGTTGGTTATTTTGTGAATTATTTAACTTCACTAATATTTATTATGAATGATCATACTTCACCTTATCAGAATATTAGATAATTACTTTTAGTGTAATTGTAAAGTAATAAATGATTATAAATTTAATTTTTATTTTACATCGGAAAATTGTAAATATTTTATTAAATTAGGATGATGAAATCAATACTATTAAAGAGTGCACAAATATTAGTTATGGTTGTCATTAAAATTTTTTTCATGCTTCTGTTTATGAAACATGCCCATGGGAAATGAGTTCTGCTTTGTTACTTAGTTTAGATAAATTGAAATTAGGGATCTAAATTTCATCTGCCTACTTAGAGGCGCTTTTGAGCAATCGCGCTCACAAGAAATGTCTTAAATGTTATTTAGTTACTGACAAGACGGACAAGTATAATACCAAAATGTTTAGCTAATTTTGTTGGGTCTAAAAGGCTGTGGTTTTTAAATTCTCGCGTTCAAAACTTTTGACAATTCGCTTTGTGTACGAAAATGTAAAAGTGAATAGAGCATGACATTCATATTTATACTACATACATTATACAGATTTTTACCTTGCTTATGAGCTAAATAAATTGTAAATAGTACACCATTTCAGCCATTGATTTCTCTTTTCAGGAGCCTACAACCGGCTTGGATTCTCACAATGCACTAAACTTAATAGAAATTATAAAGAGCATAGCCACCAAATGTCATAAAACAGTTATACTGACCATTCACCAACCATCAAGTCAGATAATCAAGCATCTCGATAAATTGCTTCTTGTGAGTGATGGAGAGGTAAATAATTTTTATTATATAGTCTCCCAAAGCGACTAGCTGTTTCATCGCGAATATATTCCATTATAGTTATATATTTGATATATTTTCATGTCTAGGATTCCGTCAAATTGTCCGTCTTTGTCATTGCTCTGTTCATTGAATACTGGAACATTTTTAATGGGGATCAATTCCTGGCTTATTAAAATTGTCCACTTCAAGCATCTTTAGCGTTTATTCATCTGGAAATCTGCACGGATTATTAACAGAATCCTTAGGCTTCAACTTTGGAGAAAAGACTACGTGTTTCAGTATTTGATGAAATTATGAATTTTGGATTTTCAGAGCAACATTGTATTCTTTTCATAAAAACGTAATCGAAAATTTTTAAAAACTACCAAAATTCAGGAAAAGTTTACAGGGCTCTCAGATTAATAAAATTAAAGAACCTTTTTTCCAGCATTTTAAGAGGAAGTAACTTTTTTTTTACTGTAATATTTTAGATTTATCGCCGAAAAATGCTAAAATTTATTAATCAATGATATGAAGTAATCTTCTGCTTAACCAGGTTGATGGATGAGTCATAAATTATGTTGAGCATAAATCATACATGACACTTAAAACAAAAATTTTTTTTTACTTAAATTAATATTGCAGAATATGAAGAGAAAAGACGGGAAAAAATCCCATTAAGGTAATTTAAAATTTTGATAATTAAGGATTAATTGTCAGAATTATTTCATTTGCAAAAAAAAGTTGAATTTCTTTTTGAAATTTCTTTTAAGAATTAAAAAAAAGCGTGTACAATGTGCACATTTTCACCTTGAAAATATACACTCGCCAAATTTGGTACCTCCTGATCTGCAGATTGTCTATCATTGGACAAACGCTCGTATTTTTATTAATTGTAGAAATTATACTTTCTTGTTCAGAGGGAATCAAAACATTCTTGAATTTTAATTTGTATGAACATCCAATTTCAAGCTATTTTAATTAAATTCTAACGTTCAGTGGATTAATGTACGAATTTTTCTGTAAAAACAATGCTCTTTCAGAAGATTTGTCCCCCCTCCCCATTCAGAATGGTATAAACGAGTTAAGTCTGTGGCCCTTGAGTTGAAGACTGATTTACTTCTAAATGTTGTGAAAATTTAACTGAATGACTAATTTTTAAGGTTAATATTGCTTTATATAGACCAATAACTCATCTTTCTTGGGTGATTAATCAGAATTTCAATTCAATCTTGTTTTGTTTAACAAATCTTTTGTGAACATTCGTGAGCTTTCATTTAAAAATACTGTTACGGAGCCATAAGTAAACGGGTTCATCTGCAGAAAGTGTAAGGAGACGCAGTCAACAGGCCACAGAAACGAATAATGGTGTTTATTAAGACGAAGACACTGGAGCCAAAACACAGCCAGGAAGTACATTGCAGCACTTCTACCAAACAGCTCAAAGCAAATAGCATAACAATGATAAACAGCTCAAAGCATTTTGGTAGAGAACTCGCTCAGCTATCAACAGGAATTGAACTCAAGACTACCTCCAGCTCGGTCTCATGGCCTTTTTATAGCTCCCTGGAGAGGGTACTAAAGGATCTCGAAAGGCACTTTTTAAATTTTATCCTAATGAACCTATTATGACCAGAATAGGAGTATTTGTAGCGAGAGCCTGGTGGCTACCATATAATCTCCGTTCCCTAGAATGAAACCTGGTAGCAAATGGCAGGGCCTACATTTTATAACTTAATAATGCAGTACATAGCAGATTATTGAATTTAAATAACTGTTAATACATATGGACCTATCATCAAAATCTGATTTGGATTGGCGCCCTTCATAGCTGTAGAGTATGGCTGAGAATGTTCTCGAACAATCAAGCATAACTTGGCTCCTATTAGTCCTATCGCCAAAATTAATGAACATTCTAGTATCGTGAAGTCTGTCGACAAGCCCGGCTCTCATTCATCAGGCATGCGATCAGCATCCAATAGAGTAAAATGGGCCTTCCCTACGATAGACGGCCTTCCCTATGCTAGAAAGCAGTATTGCAGATTCTTAACAATATCCGCCAACTCTATATTGTTTTCTTAATTTATAATCCATTTAAATGTGCAAATATTCCCGAATTAAATTTCTGCTTATTGCTAATGTAGTTACAATGGAATCTCGGGAATAAAATTAAGCAATAAAATACACGAATAAAACTGCAAATGACTGAATTTTAATATACAATAGACATTAATATTTTTAAGTAATTCTACAATAAGAGAAAATAACAATTACAATTTAGACACTTCAAACGATTGAATTATTTATTTTATCACAATGCTGGATATATCCTTTTCCTGTTGAACGTTGGATGATTTTAAAAATTAAATATGTAAATTTTGACTGAAATATCGGCATGGATTGACTGCAATAAGTTTGTTGAATGCTTCAATGAAAATTATTTATTCATCTGCGCTTGTAGAAAAACTATTTTTTTCTCCTATCCCTTTCTTTCCCCACATGATTGTATAGAAAATATTCCAGAATCTGCAATTAACCCCATTAACATGATTTGACTTTTAATTTGCATTTTTATTTTATAGGTGGCATATTTTGGAAAGTTCAAAGATGTATTGGAAAGGCTGAATCACCTGGATTTGTCTGAATATATTAATTGGAATATAGGCGACATTTTACGTAATTATCTTTTTTTACTTAAATTACATTCCATTTTTTTTAATTAGGCATTGACGCTATTTTATACTTTTATATTTTAAGCTACTATTGCTTATTGAAATGTGGTGAAAAGAGACTCGCCTATTTCAAATTTAATGTTACCACCATAAATGTTCTGAAAATTAAAATAAAGAAAATCTCTTAAAACTGAGCATTTGAACAGAAACCAATTTTTAATTAAAAATGGAAGTGAAATTTCATTTTAAATATTTATTAGTTATAATAAACTTTAAAATATTAAAATTATAATTTTAAAAAAATTAATGCCAATTCTTATAAACAGTATGCCGAGACTTGACTATGAAAATGAATAGATTAAATTAAAAAAATGAGCAGTACTTTTCCTTTCTGCAAAAAAAAATGGTTTTATTGACAGCGGAAATTGCTCCCCTTCGTTTTTCATCGAATCAAAATTATTTAATTACACTTGCCTAAAAGGTTTTATACATTATTTGATTGCTGCACTATATTTTGATCTTGATATTATCGGCGGTCGATAAAAGGGGTTATATTTCCAAACTGTTAATTACACCCACTGATAGAAGCGAAGATTTGGGAATATCTTAAATATATAATGCACATTTCTCTCGCACGGCAAATGCTGACTATAAAATTCTTTTTAAATTATACGGTAGCAACATGACAAAAGGAAGCGCAATATGGAATGAAGCGACTCGTCTCGACTCAGATTTCATCCCCTTTATGATTACGTTCATATCGGAAGATGGAGTAGGTTGCTATGTTTAAAATGCTATATTATTGGAAACCCTTTTATTATGGTTCGGGATATAAAATTTTCTATTAGTTATTTTAGTTAGATATACATCTAAGTTATGGGTTTAGTAAATGCAATTAATTTCTCTTTAGTTGTAATTTTAATGTAAATAATATGGAATTTGTATTTCTTATAAAGAATTTACTGCAATATTCTCTTTGCATCAAATTATTATTTCCTTTTTAGTCGAATTGTTGTATAAAGACAGAAGCAAGTTGGTTGAAGCGGAACAAAAGTAAGCTTTTTAAATTTTAATAAATATTTTCATCAATATCTTTAACTATTGGAAAAAGTTTATTTTTTGTAACATATCGCCATATACGAGTAACTTCAGGAAAAATTTCGTAATGAAGATTTATGTCCGATTACAATTGTCATAATATGCTCAGTATAGCATGTTATGACAGATGATTAGCAGCCATAATTCAGCGGATAAATTCAGCTAGTATTTTTTTTATCAGTTTGCAATGAAGACCATTGAATGAATTTTTAAATGCAAATATAATTGCATTTTTAAAAAAAAGAAAAACGCATGCCTTGTTGTTCGTGCGAAGAATTCTCAAGTCACTGCGGTATGTACTAAAGGAAATATTGGTATTATAAACTAATTATAGATTATTTCACTATCCTTTGTTGAATAATGCTTCCAGTCTTAAATTACCGTTTCGGTACCTGTGCGAGAGTATTTTAAATACGAGTAGATTTATCCTCAAATCAGTGATTCTCAACATGTGGGGCGCCCCCCCCTAGGGGGGCACGAGCATATCCAAGAGAAAATGTTATTTAAAAAAATTGAATAAGTGACTGAAAGGAAAGAACACACGCACACATACAAAAAAAAATACATTTCGACATATTCAATAATTAACTTATTAAATTAAAACAACTTACTAAATTAAAAACAAATTTAATAATTATTAGCGACTTGCTTGGGCCTGTCTTGCAAAGTTTTTCGAAGGAGGGTTTAATATTAGAAATAGACACTCTCGTTTATTTTTCTATATTTAGCTGAGATTTATATTTTGTCTTCAAAGAAGCCACTGCAGGAAATCCAGTTTCACAAAGGTAAGATGTTGAAAATGGCAGTAGAATGTGAAATGCCCTTGTTTTTAGTGCAGAGAACTCATCACCCTGCCCAAAATTCAAAGAGTGATTTATTTACGAAATTGTTTTTTGGTTTCGCCGCTTGCTGTGAAGTCTATGAAGGTTTCTTCCTCTTCAAATGAGAGTCCTTCGGGAGTATTTTGAAATGGATCCTTCACCCACTTGTAACTTGATATCAGTTTGTCGTCAGCAAGAAAGTACTTTTTAAAATTCTTTGCTAGCATTGCTAAATGATTTTCATTGGTTACAAAAACAACTTTTATATGTTCTTCAGCCTTGTAAGTTTTAATACAATCATTCAAATTTGCAAATATTGTTTAGTTTTCTTGCTTTAAATTTCTGCTCCACAATTCCAATTTCCTAAAAAAGCATTAACTTTATCGCTCATATAAAATATATGTGTATTTGCTCTTTGCAGTTGAAGATTCACGTTATTTAATTTCTCGAATATGTCGACCATGCAGCTCAATTTCATCACAAATAAACTATCGCGAAAATTCTCAGCTTCCGGTCTGTTTTCCTCTTCTAGGAAAACGGCGATTTCTTAATTCATAAACACGTTGCAAAAATTTCCCTCGTGATTACCATCTTGCCTCGCAAAAAAGTAGTAACACTGAATGTACTGCACCCATGTCTTTGCAAAGTGCGGAAAAGATTCTTGATTTCAGAGTCTCATTTTTATATAATTTACTACGGTGACAACCGTAGTTAACACAATATTCGAACCAGGACTCTTTTCTTTGGAGGCCAAAGCTTCTCTGTAGATCATGCAATGTGTCCAGACACACTGTGGCGATTTTTGTTTCACAAGTGCTTGAATACTTTGCTTTTAAGCTGACCTGACAAATTCCAGACAGATCGAAACTTCTCGCGAAACCGTGAGAATGCCCGACATGGCGGGACGCAAGAGCGATAAAAAGGCATAGGATGTTTTTTTTTTTTTTTTCCAATGCTGATTTATCGGTGTTGAAAAATGTCAATAAATTTCCTTATTCTTCGTAATTTTTAAGGTTTCTAATTTTTTAGTGTAGGTTTAGAGCCAAAATACTCAAAATGCATTATTGTATACATTCCACTGTATGCGGTGGAGAGGGGAGGGACGATGAAAATTATGGTTGAAAATTGGGCCATGAATACTAAAAGGTTGAGAAACACTGCCTTAAAGCATAAAGCGGAACAAATTCCAATGCTTTTGATTAGTGCGGAATAACTGTAAGCCATGCCTGTTATAACTTAATACACATACTTTTATACTTGTAACAAAATTGAATATATTTAGTTATTTTCAATTCTGAAACCTTAAAAATTACTGAAATACAACCGATTGTTTGAATGAAAGATTATGCGTTGGGCGATGTGGTAATGCGATATTTTAAAGGCGAATCAACGGATCTAAAGGGCCGGTGAGACACAGGATGCATGCCAGTCGCTTTCCCCCCCCCTTTTTTTTCTAGAGATTTATTGACAGTAGAAACACGCAACTGTTTGTTTTTCAACTATTCAAGATTCATTTCCTTGTTCTTCATCCTGGGTTCTTTCCAATAATATCTAAAAATAGATTTAATTATTCCATTCAGTAGTAGGCGAGATGCAATTAAAAGGACAACAACTTTTGTGTTGTTGAATTGATTTTATTTTAAGCAGATTTATTTTTTATTTTACTATTTTGTAAAATTTTAATTGATATATTTTTGATACAATTTTTTTTTCTTTGAATTTTACACAACGACTTGGGTGTTTTTAAAAAACTTATTTAGAGCAATAAGATCTATCGTCGATTTCATGGCAATTTTCTAGTCGCCTGATGTCAGCCATGCAAATACTTTAGTTCTCACCTTCTTTAAATTACAAATAAATTTACTTACAAGAAAGTAGGTGCAGGGAGAAATTTACTCTTTCTATCCTCTAGTCGTGCTGGATCTTAATGGTTAATTATATACAAATCGGATAAACTTCATGGTCATGCTGAGCTTCTACATGTCTGTTGATAATTTCAGAAATGCTGTATCCCACAATTTATTTTTATTAAAAGAAATGTTGAGAAATCTTCCATGCCTTTAAGTCAACTTGTAAAAGATTAACATTAATCACGAAATTTTATTTTTATTTTTGTTTTCGTCAAACCAAAAAAGGCATGGTTTTACAACGGAAGATGTTGTGCAGATACGGAAATATTAAAAAAAATAAGGATTTAAATTTTCCCATAAAAACTGTTTCCAATAAAACAGACTATGCTTACTATGCTTTTAAATTACGCATCTTATGCCTATATACTTATACAATGTTGCTTAATTTTTGGGGCTAAAGTATTCGGATTTAAAAAGTATTTTGTTTCAAAATACGCACCCTGCAAACTTTATTCTTGGTTATTTTCAAGCTGAATGAGACTTTTTAGAAACATCCCAATATAATTTTTCTTCCTTTCGGAATATGAATTTCAAATGTTGATTTACAATATTGACAAAATGAATAAAAACCGTTTTTTAATGAATCTTACTTTTTCAGGTATCTTGAAGAAAAAGAGATTGTAGGTAGAATGAATGGGAATGGCAACATCCAAACAGTAAATATTAGAGCAGTTGTTGATGAGAGGAATACGATAACTCAACAACTTGTAAGAAATCAAGGTAATGAGAATTTTAAAAATTGCTATCAAAGATAATTATAAGCCTTAATAACTATCTTTGAGTAAATTGATTTACAGATAGAACTACCCAAAGGCCGTTTAATAAAACCCCGTTAGGGGATCTCGTAACTGAGGATGTGAAGTTTCTGGCAGGATTGTTGGCTCTTGCCAACCTGGATGGTACATGAAAAGACGGGGTCTAGTTACTTCCTATGAGACGGGATGTACTTCTTCAGAGAAGTTTTGTACTGTGGCAGTTATTAAGATTCATCCACAATTCCCCCAATATTATTGTAGCATTGATCTAGTCATTCAGTTTATCATTGTGCCTTCAAGGCGGGCCAATGGCTTTTTTGTGAAGCGGCAATGTAGTCGCTTTACCAAAACAATTTTTAAAGAAACATTTCAATATAAAAACAATAAATCACAAAACTAAGTTAAATAAACTTTATAAACTGTAAAATTAGACAAATTTGGCTATACAGTGATTGAACAGAATTCGCTTCATTAATACGGCAGTTAGGCATTCCAGATAGATTTGGGTGACAATTAACCCTGTGAATGAGTGAAATATTGCTTCATGGGTTTTTACAGCTGAAAGTTGGTTTGATGACTGGTTTTTGTAGTTCCAATTATAGACTGATATTAACACTTTATTGCATATGATGTATACGACAATTTTGTTTCCCTGTCGGAATGAAACCTGGTATACGATTGTATCCGTTCTCACACTTGCGAAAAGACTGATACGAATTGGGCCAAGTGAGAATTTCCAGTCTTTAGGGATAGTTTAATGACATTTTGGAAATGGTTGATGGATAAGTAGAGGAAAGGAAATGTTTTGGTTTAATTAGTATATAATAAAGTCGGGAACTCAATGGTATGTGCTCCAAATACCTGTGGATAAATTTAGTTAGAAAAATAACATAGCATTTTCATAGTATTGCTGTGGAATGACTGTAAATCGACTTATGATTTTGCTTCATTTTTCTGTAGTTCGTTTTAAAAACGAATGATATCAAGGAAATTATAAATGGATATATTCAAATCCTTAAATTAATACTCGCTACCAGGTATTCGTGTTTATCAGTTTCGCATACCTGGCATTAAGACGTCTAATTATTGCACTATCAACTAACCTTATTTTAATGGATTTAAGTACATTAAATTTATAAAATTGCTACATAATCGATTCTTGAGATTATTATTGATGATCACGTACCTTAAATATCAAATCTCACTGATAAATCGTAATCAACTTGGAAACTTGTACATATAAAAATAAAGCCTTATAAATCATTTCGTGTTATCGAGTTTATTTTTATGTCCATTGTTTAAGAAAGCCGTGACATAGCTTAATTTCCTGATATGCCCAGCCATTATTAAGTAGTGTTCAAACGAGGATTAAAAATTTTTCTTTTGTACTAATAACGAATTATTTACAGACTCAGCAGGAGAATCAGGCCAGGATTCGGGCAGATCTTCGATGTTTTCAAGCACCGGTAATAGCTCCTTATCTGCAAGCCATGAAGACGACTTGGACTACGACAAATGGCCAACGTCATTTTGTGAGCAGGTTAACATTCTGACGAGAAGGCAATTCCTTTCCAGTGCAAGAGGATCTTGGACTTGTTGGAACCTTATTCATGTAGCGATATTAACCCTTCTGGAGAGTTGTATGTGGTTTCAAATAGAAAGAACAGAAGAAAATATTGCAACAATAGACGGATATGTAAGAATACTTTTCTTTTTGTTTTTTCCAACATAATTTAAAATTTCTAGTTTGGAACTGTATACATTTTTTTTTTCAAAAAAATTCATCCCTGAATTTCTATTTTTATAAATCAACTGAAATTCAGATCATTTGGAAGACTTTCTGAATTTTCATTTTGGTAATATTATGGTCTAATTTTTTTCAATAGAAGGCAATTCTTGGTATTAATATTCTGCCTCAAAACAGATTAACTCTCATTTAATAATGGAAACTCTGACATTTGCTCATTCACTGTCAATGAATAGCTTTCTTATTTGCCAACTAATTCTGAAACCCACTGTGCTTTTGTGCACGTGTTAGGATGGTTTAAATTCGGTTAAATAGGATCGGGAGCAAATAGGGGGGGGGGAGGCTTGCGTTTAACAATGGAGTAAATTCCAGAAATGTCACGCATATTTCCTTATGCCATCCCTTAGTGAAATGGAACTGTCGAAAAGTGATAGTCTGGAATACTGAAACTAATAGTTGAGATAAAACGCCAGGGAAACTGATTATCTTTCTAAAATGTCCAGAAAAGTTTAACTAAGCGATTATTTAAGAGCATATGCAAATTCTTGGTGTATACATCGATTTTCTTGCGTATATAATAAATGCGACACCGTTTCGATGCCATAGAGATTAAGAACACACATATCCGCGAAATTTGTATGTCATTGAAGAATGTATTGAACAGATTGCTTTCTACATTTGATTAACTAATATACAAAGAAATACAGGAAATATTGGTACACATGCTTACTGATTTAACCTTTCTAAAGCATCTGGCTTTGTATGATTCCTCTTTATACCTATTTCTGACAAATTTGTTTCACTTGCATATAGTTGATAGTACCATCATTTGAGATTTTGGGAAAAATTGTCACAAAATCCATAGACCCAATTTATCGTTAACTGTAATTTTAGGTACAATTTTGAATTTGGTAACTTTTTATTTGTAATCTTTTCTTATCTGTAAAACCGAATTAAATGTGTCGGTAAAAAAATTGGAAAAAAAGACCGGTGTAATTTTTCCTTTTTAGCCTTTTCATGTCATCGGTATATTTATCACAAAAAAACTAAAACATGAAACTATCTTGTATTATGATAATGATGATAATAATTAACTGTTTTGTATTTATTTTCAGCTTTTTTTCCAACTGTTCATATGGAACTTGTCATTGACATTCGAAGCTTTAGGTTCCTGTAAGTATCATTTCAATTCTTCTGCAATTGATAGTTCTTAACTGCAATACTATTCGAATGAATTGGAAGAAATGAGGGTGGGAGTATTGCCAGTAGTAGAGTATTGCCAGACCCTCCCCGCTCTTGCGCATGCCTTAAGGTGGGTGTAATTCAAAATAAGGTGAAAAGAAAGATGAAAGTTGATTATCTTTAACAAAGGAGACTCGCGGTTTTATGAGACGTAAACGTAACAGATAATTAGTAATACAGAAGAAAAAAATATTAATGCACAGTATATTTCAGAGCATTTTTTATGTAATGTAAAGGGCATAAACATTAAATGATGAAAAATTGTTCTTAAAATTTGATAATTGAATTATTACCTAAAAATAGTTTTCAGTAACAAAAGAAAAAATCATTTTAATATGAACTTTTTGACAATATTTTACGATTATAAAAAACAATGGAAAAATCAAAAATTCACTTTAAATTATTTATTTTCATTTTGATGTAAATTTGGAACCTTTTAAAAAATATATATAATATTACCATTTAATAAAATGCTTTATTTTATATTTTGAAACAATACTATTTAAAATTATTGTAAAATTTTCTTCGTACCATTCCAGAAAGCGTTTTTGCCATTTGAACTAGCTATATCAATATGGAATTTGGAGTTAAAATGCAGTTAGAAACGATGCAACAATCGCATACACATGGAAAGAAAAGTATCTATTAGGGGAAGTCTAATTGAATACTGGAAATGTGCTCATCGTTCCTCGTCTCCCCCCTTAATATGATGGAATAGTAGAAATTCGGTCGTCTCGGAATCCATTGACGTAAAGCAGTCTCAAATAATTACTTCCATAAAAAAAATGTTTAGTGAAACCGAAATTCAAAACAAAATAATTAACTAATCTAAGGATTTTTTCAACAGTTGCCGCAGAGCATGGTGTTATTTGTAGAGAGAGACAAGGTGGGATGTATCGTCTGTCCTCCTATTATTTGTCAAAAACGGTTTCGGAGTTGCCAGTCGTCATCTCTCGGCCGTTATTCTCCCATATCGTTACATCAGCAGCAATTGGAGGTCGAAATAGCACAGTTGCATTAGGTCAATTGGCTATACTTCTGCTTTGTGCACTTACTTGCCAGGTAAGTTGATGGTCATTTTTGTTGCTATTGATGTTCCATTTGCATAGATCAGTAATTTCGTCCACTTTAATTACTTAACCGACACTACACTGTCCACCACGAGCGCACATCCAGACGAATGTCTGTTTACAGTGGTCGCTAAAGAAACGGATTACTGTTGGTACTGCTCATTTGTTATAGGTAGAAACTCCTTCACTCTTTACATTGGCACGTGTAGCGCCAACTTGGGATTGTATTTAATTTTTGAAATATTCAAAATTCACTAATTAAAAAAATTATTTGAACACTGATTGTCAAGGACCTCGGAATATTAAAAATATCCGATATCCCTGCTATATGTATACAAAGAATAATGCAAATCAAATGGAAAAACTGAATAATTTTTCTAATATTGCACAAGAAAAATAAGAATTCATGCAAGAAAGCTTCATTTGTTTTCAATTTCAGTAATATCATCTCTGGAGAAAGCTCGAGATAACGTTTAACAATAACATAATTAATCGTAATTGGTTCATAACTTTTATAAAATGTTGTATATATTCCAATATAGTAAAACGCCCATTGTTAAATATGTCACAAATACATAAATGATATATACGATTTAAGGAAATATAAAATTAACAATTATCATACTATCAATTTTTTAGGAGAAAAACACTTAGCGAAATTTTGCAGAGAGCTTGCAAATATGTTACAGATAAGTTTATGTGTAAAAGTATTCTGAATTTAAATTTTTACAGCCTCAAATTGACGCCAATAGTTACCCTCAGACTTCCACCTAATTCCTTCCATTCAAAATGGATCCTTCCTACAGAAACCCTCCATAAATATAGACATTTGTCTGGAGGTGTTCTCGTGACAGACACACTGTACACTTGAAATATATAGAATTTCTTGATACATCGCTGCTATTATATTGAAATGTATTAAAATACATGCAAAAGTTTGAGTTGAAAGCGCTAGTGATCCATACAATGTTATGTGACAATATACAGCAATCGCATTGCAAACACTAGAATTAGTTAACCTATGTTTTGCATTTTGTACCAAAAAACATGGGCATTGATAGATGGCATTTTAGTGCAACACAAACAATATATTAGTTAAATAGTTAACATCAATTATATTAACGATTCCTCCAACCGGCTTTGTGGGTCGCGAAGGCCTGATGGTGAAGTGTCAGTTTCGGAATCTGAGGGCTTCAGGTTCGAGACCCCATTCCACCGAAGAACCCTGGTGTAAGCGGGTCTGGTGCAAGCTAAATCCATCGGTGCCTAACGTCCTCCCCTGATGTGGAAACAAAGTTTGGAGAGGAGGTGGGTGTAAGATCAGGTCAGGTGTCGTATTCTAGTAATTCTGAATCGTGGTCAGATGAAGTCAATTCTAAAATAGTGTTACTTTAATGTAATGCGTTACGTTAATAATGTAGGTTAATGTAACTAAATTAAAATCCCAAGATTGTGTTTATCCATCTAGATATGTAATTTTTTTTTAATTATACGATTAGATATTATTTAGTAATGTGAATAAAATTGGCCAGAAAATTATTTATTAAAAAAACTAATCTTGATAATGTATTACGTTTATTTAATATATTGGGGATATGTAATTTTAACATTTTACAAAAAATCCAATATTTCCCTTAATCGTGGTTTCTCTTAATGGTGTTTTCGTTCTGGCGAAGGAAGATTCGGAATACAAAATTCAGAAATAGATTTTCAGATTTCACTGAAAATTTAGCCGTTGAAAAACTTTATTGTTATTTTGCAAAACCAGATACATCACCGGAATACGATGTATAAAATTATTTGCAATTTCCCATTACGGACACATGATTTTCATGATGTAAGCGTAACTTACTATTGGCAATAGCTGGCCTTGATGATCCCATCTGCGAATAGACGACATACAGGTCTTTCACCTTCTGGCGTTGAGAATATCAGAAATATTGATTCTGTACATTGTAGGCCTTGTCCTATTTCAGCCTCAATTGCAAATTCTGAAAAGAGAATGAATTACCCTTGCAGCACCACAATTAAATGTATTGCTAGAAGAATGCAACATTTTATGGAATGTTTCCTTAAGTAGAACTGGATTAATTCGCTTGAACTGTACACGACCTCAATAAGATATACTTTGAAAATAGGATATAATTTGTTAATGCGGAGCAAAAATTATTACAAAAAGAGACAGAAACGGGGTACAAAAGAGTATAGGTCTATTCGTGCACATACATAAACAGGAATACATCTCTTGATTACATTTATTTGTATCTTTCGATAGAATTTAAAAAAAAGATTAAAATAGCCTTTTATTTATAAAGTTGAGGCAACTAGAATGATACCAATTAAAATAAAGCAGAACAATGTGGCAACAATTTCATCTTGCTGATCTGGAGAATGTAATGAATTTCCTTGAACAACATTTATGTGTTAATTTATATCATTCAGTTAAACCTGTTCATTTTATTAAATAGAAAGCCAGGTACTTAGTTGCTACTTCTTTCATCAGCTGAATGAGCTGTTTCAACTTCTAAATTTAACGAAATGCATCGTCTTTAAAATACTGTCAGATTTCTGAGATAGCTACTAATTGCTTTTATTTCTTTTTCATTTTCAGAGTATGGGACTACTTATTAGTAGTTTCAACTTTGCTATGCAGAAGTCGTCCGTAATCTGCTCTCTCTTCTCTATACCTAGCATTTTGTTTGCAAACCACCTATCTCAAAAAATGCCCAACTGGATTTCCTGGCTTCAGTATTTGTCGCCAATGTATTATTCCTTTACAAGCATGCGAACGTTCGAATACCAGTATGGATATCCTGTTATGTAAGTAAAGAACGTATTTGCGTTATAAAAAAGTGTATGAATATGGATTACAATAAATATGGATTTACTGAAATATCTTTTATCCGCCTATGTTAAAAAAACCTTTGTTTATACCTGGAAGTCATTTATATGCAATAATTAGAAATGAAATTGAATTTTAAATTTGCAAATTAGAACTTCCAAAAAAAATAATGCAAATATAAGCTTTCACCATTATTGCAATAGTTTGAAAAGGATTGTCCTTCCCATTTCATTTTTTTTTTGTTATATTAAACATTAATTTGGAATATTTTCAGTATCGATTTCTGTTTTTTCTGTGCGTAAAATCCTTATCACAAGAGGAAATTTTGCCAGCACTTTACAGTTTTTGTCCCCAAAAATCGCTCAAGCAAGTTTCCTAATCGACGAACTTTTTCTAACCAGTTCGCAAATGTCGTCGGAAATATTTTCCACAAACGAAATTCAACCAATCATGAGAAACTTTGAAGTGACGTCACACAAGTGACGTCACTTTCGCTGTCGTTTGCTGACGGAAAGTGCCGAAGATATTTTGCAGTGTGATAAGGCATTTAAGTTAGGGAGCCTTGAATACGATCATGCGAAATATGTAAGTGAATAGTATTTTATATTATACACTATATAGTTTAAAATAATACTACACAAGTCTTAAAGCCAGTAGATTAAAAAAGGAAGCTTATCCTATTCCAGTTTCGGATTGATTTTAACCTGCAATATTAGGCATATCACGAATTTAATTTATTATATGCTATTACTTCTCATTCAAGTTTAGATATTTCCCCTAAATTTATTTTCTAATGCTTTTTTGTTTGCAGGTGTGCTGCAGGAAATTCCATCTATGATGCTTGCAGATATGGTAATGCCACATCCATTCCTCCTAGTGACATACTAGGTGGAGTAGATTCTACTTTCTTAATGGGTTCTGGCTTTCTAATACTTCTGCTTGCATTCATCTTGGCGAATTTGATTACCTATCTAAGTCTGAGGTTCTACAAATCCCCTACTAAAACAAAATAAGCAAATTTGTTACTGCCTTGAGCCAATGTCAGAAGCTTCACATATAACATGTGTCATACGTTGACCAATGAAATTTTTTTGATTGCTGCAAAGAACAAATCGCCCTTTTAAGGTGTTATTTTGGACTGTAAATATTTCAAACGAATGTGATTTTCTTAGCCCCTGGTAGATGTTGCATAAGAACCCTGTAAATATATTTTTCATTAATGGCTAAATCGTCTAATGTATATATGTATATTTTTAATGTATTTTATTGAATTTATTTTTTTGTTTATAAGGAAACTATTTTTTCTGAAACATCTTATTTTTGTGTTCCATTAAAAAAAAAACTTCGTGCATAATATTCTAGTCAAGTTTAGCACACTACGAATTTCTCCATGTTTCCAATATGAATTACTATCTTAAAACATTCAGAAGCCTTGAGCATCTATTTGCAGTCAAATCAATCTCGTTCCAGTCCATAAGAAAAATATCAAATTATGGTGTTGGGAAGGATATATTCTTGACATAAAATTCCACTTCATTTTGAATTGTTGTAACTTGTAAGCCGATTTATTTTGCTTTGCTTTTCCCTGTAAATCGTAACAAGAATATATAAAAGATCTACTGTGATGCAAAATACTGTTACCATCTACACGTAATGGGTAATTTATTGCCATAAATATCAACAGAATATTTTTCTTCTATAAAGTCCTAAACTGAATCTACAAATTATTGACCAGCTGAAAATCGCGCGATTTCACTGAGATTACATGATCGGATCATGAAGTTTAGAAACGTTTAAGGATTCTAAGTTATGACCAGTAGTGTAATAAAAGGTGGAAGGGGGTATTTACTGATGATTATGGTCATCATTCCGCTTGGTTGGTTATTAAAAATTATTTGCTTATATTTTAATTCTTTAAAAACGGATTTTCGTGAATGAGGAAATAGTGGGACATTTATTGGAGTATTGTAAATAATGACATAATGATTGTTGCGTGGAGAATGCAACAATCATTATGTCATTATTTACAATTCAGTTTTTCTAACTTCTAAAGAAATGACTGTTTTTAGCATTATTTGGAAGAATTAATGATTACTTCTAAAAAAAAAACTATAAAATATAACATTTTAATTTTGCATTATGTAAATGATGGATAAAGAGCTTTATTGTTCAGTCAGCTTTGCAGACTGATCGGAATAGCGCACACTGGTAAGCTACAATTCGAGCTCTGACTTTTGAATGTATTCGTATATTTATTTATAAAGTGAACTGGATATAAAAAAATTAGTTCTTAGTGTCCTAATATAAGTACTAGATCACATTTGAGTCTGTAAATTTATACTTTGAATTTGTACATAAATTTCTTAGAAAATGTATTGTATATTAAACTGCTTGAAGTTACAACTGTAAGGCTAACTTATCACTGCCGTTGGTTTTCTTTCTTACAGTTGGCGAGGAGAATGCAACAATCAATTGACTTTTCAGTAATACTATTGATATTTTTAAAATATTCCTGATGCACAAATAGTTCCGTATAAGTGTAATCGGTGGCATAGCATGATTAATTTTTGCCGTTAGTTTTCATTAATCATTTCAATAAAATTGCATAAAATATATAAAAACTTGCCTTAGTTACAAAATAAAATGCAACTATTACTTTGCATCTGATATGGGTCAATCTTGCCTCCAATTTGAAAATTCACTGTTATTTTTTTATAAATAATTTTAAAAAAGTAACCTCGTTTTATATCAAAAGAATTTCTTGTTAAGAATAGTAACTGAAAGTTTTATTGCTATTGCATTTTCCTCCTATAGCATAAATCTAAATGTATACTGAAAATGTAATGAAATGTATATTTGTAAAGTTTATGAATGTATACATACTGTGCATTGTATATTTACCGAGAATATTCTTTAAATTTGTCTGGTGTGTAAAGATTTAATCTCCGTTTGGAGATTACGAAGAAAGCGCTTCAGCCTTTCTCGAATTAAATGGGTATTAAATATTTGAATTAATTTGTATCCAAATGGTGCCTATAAAAATCGGATGCAAAAGATTGAATTAAAAGTAAATCTTGTGGAACATTGCAGAGATATCAAAAATTAAGTTTTAAGAATGTTATTATTGTATAGTCTTATCTTACAAGCAGTTTCTTCGAAATTAAATCGTGTGTAATCGGCATTTGAATCTTCTGTTAATAAAAAGTATCTTTTAAGGGAGATTTGAAAGCTAGGGTTTGAAAAAACATATGTAATGCGAGCGGCACATAAGCTTGTTTCGATGGGGATCGATCTGAATCGATGTTCTCACAGTTTTGAGATGGGTGGTTGAGAGAAAGATATGAACTAATGTAAAAACCTTCCACTTTAGAAACGGAGAATAGCCATCTCTTTTTGGTGCATAATTCTAGCGATGCTTAGCCTCAATTCCCTTCGCTCTATTAAAGAGTAACAGATATCGTTCATTGGAGAAAAAATGCGTTGCGCATACATGTTTATAGAATTGCTAAAACGAACTACTTTACTGGTCATGTGTATGTGTAAATATTTTTTGACTTATAAATATATTGAAGTTTCTAATGTTCAGTTGTTCTTTTACGCATTCAGTAAATGCATTAATTTTAACGTCCACTATGTTAATTACAGAAATTCACACATCTTGGGAATAAGAGGAAAATGGTACATCCGAGTATACAAATAAATGTGGCTGAATTGTAGATTGAAACGATTGCCAAATACATAAGTAAAAATAATATTACTACTGAATTGATATAAACATCAATTTGTGCCAATGCAAATTTAATCCTCTGGTGCCACTAAGGTTGAAAGGAATCAAATGAGGCTGATGAATTTCTATATAATTTGAATGGATTCTATAAATTTGTTTCTCGCAAAATAAAGTTTTGAATTTTAAAAACTGGAGAGTAGAAATAACTTTTTTCAAGCAGTATTTCATATTTTTATATGCACTGGCAAAGCCAAAGAGAATACTACTAAACAGATAGTTGAATTACAAAAAATTATAATGTGGTAATATTTATTCAAATATAGAATTTCAAATCATTCGCCGATAAACTCGGCAATATTTCGTATATAAAAGTCTATTGCTTGAATTCGATATTTAGTATCGATAATTTCGACAATATTTTGAATTGATGAATCAAATGTTGCAATTGGATTTATTTGAATCAAATGTTGCAATTAAGCCTAATCGTATTGTTTTCCAATCACGTGAACCGTAAGCAAGACTTTTCCGCTTGGTGATATATTTATTACAGAAGAATGTAAATGAAATATGTTTATACCACCGCCATGGCGCTGAACTTATCCGCAAATATTCAGCATGTTTCACAGTTATCATCAGAGGCACAACACTGGAATACAAGGGACAAATTAATGTCCATATTAATGTCCTGGAACAGGGAGTGGAAGGATTAATACATTTATTTCATATTATATATCCGGCATTGTTAGGGGTGAAGATGTTATTTTGATTTTAACTTGACAATACCCAAACATTAATATAATTAATGTTAATTAAAAAAAAGTCAATCTATATTAAAATTTATTTTAAATATATGTAATAATATTGTAAATATACTTTTATACAAAATACGCCTTTTCCTTTAATTTTTTTTGTATAGTTATAATTAAAATGAAGGTATATGACAGCCTCTCACAATGTACTAAACGATTTTTAAAAACTAATTGTAAAAAACTAATTAATATTACTTTAAGAACTATTGAAAACTAATTTTTTTCTGCAAATTTTCAATTATTGCGAAATTGAACATTACGAATGGTTATCCAATAAATAAGATGGTTTAATATTCGGAGTATTTTCACTCTAAAATAATGACAGCATTCAAGATAGAATCTTTTCTAATGCATGAGGACAATATTTTTATTAATTTTTTTTAATTATTTAATTACTTAATAACTATTTAATTCTCTCGAAAAACTACCTAAATTTTTCTTTCTATACCACAGTTAAATTTGCGGATAAAAAGTAGTCTGGATTTCTGCAGCATAAAAACTATAATTTTTTTTACTATTGATATTAATTTTCGAATATGAAAAAAATGTGAAAAAAAATATCCCATGCCGTTAATCCGAGCTACGCCACTGCTTGTCTAAAGAATAAAAATCTATCAATTCAATGTTTCTCACTTGAATATAATTACATATGAAAATTAAATGTGTTATTTTTTTAAATAATGTAAATATAATGTATATTTTATTGAATATTTATTATACAATTAATTATTATATAATGATGGACTCGATTTCTTTTTATAAAACTAAGTTTGTTTTTTTCAGTTTCAGATGTCCGATATGTAATCCTCTTGTTTCACGGTACATTCTCAATTTGTAATCCATTTCGTTCCAAACATTTTGTAACATTAGTCAATCAAATGGTTCTGAATGCTTCATAAATGCTTTCTGGCAGTGTTTTCGGTATTGGGGTTACATAAACAATACATATGTCTCAAAGGTTTCTTTTTGTAGAGTTAAAAAAATATTTGGCATGAACTAGATTACAAATTGGATGTACTCTGTGTAACAAGAGGGTCAGACATCTGTAACTGAAAAAAAAACCCAACAAAATTGGTATATTTCTCTTAAAATTCCTTTGTTACTTCTAATATGTGCAGTAGTTTCTAAAATATTATTCTTTTAAATGGAGTCCATCATTTATACTCGCCCTGTATAAAATATAAAACGCATTTACTTTAAAAAAAGATTTTCTATTGCATTTGAGCGAAACGTAAAATAAATATTATATAAATTATTAAACTGAAGTTGTAAAAAGTGCTGTAAATAAGTCTTTCATTAGCATTAGCATTAGTCATATATTAAATATCAGTAAATAATGTTTGTATAATTCTTAATTATTCCTAAAAATGCGTGGAACTCGCATATGTATATAATATGATGGTTGTGATCAATACTTGGAAGTTTGGTAAGGTGTGAAAATGTACCTGAAAATGGAGCAATACGCAAAAAAACTATTGTTAATAATTTCCTAATACTGTTTGTCATTTTTGCAGTAAATATTGTTATAGCATTTATGATAAGAAACCTTTTTTGTCATGAAGCTTGCTTTTTTTTATTGAATAATAAAGTTTCATACATTATTGATTTGTTGTTGGTTTTTGATTAGTTGATTGATTGACTTGGAACATTTTTCCAGCTTGCGTTTTATTATAAAACTAGTTGACCCAGTCATGTTAAATATAAAAAGAAAAGAGAAAGCGCATTTTTCTAAAATGATTAATTTTATAATGCTTGTGAACATGTTTTATTGTTTCAGTGTCTACACACATATAGAAATTATCTGATTTGCCCTCTCTAGAACATGCAGCATATAATTGTCCACGTGCCAAGCAATAAGTTTCTAGATCTAAACTGCACAGTTCTAAACATTGGATCTGGACTTTATTGATTTGAGCAACAAATGAATATTAATCGAATTTAAAATTGCAATATTTAAAACTGAAATGGCATATCTATCTGAATCATGTTGTTACTTAAGGCAATTGCCATAGACAAACACGCAGACAAAGCTTTAGTAAAACCGAATTATGGGGTTGTGCAATAGCTTCTGAGGGTTAAGGCCCTTGAGCATCCAAGGGCAGAAGTCTGATTTCTTTGACACTCACACACATTAGTTTGCACAAATCTTTTTACAAATTGCTCTATATGTGAGATATGTGAAAAATTCCAAAGTAAAGAACAACCATGCCGACCCCAAGAAAACCAGATCACGGCTGAAACGATCTAACCATATGCCAGGACGTCGGAATAAGAATGCGAATAAGAACATAAATAATCTTTGAAAGGTATTGTCTATATTGTTGCTTAATTTTTTGACTGCAAACCGATGTCGTTGTAAAGGTTAGGCAGATTTGATTTTTCGCAAAATGATAACAGGCCCACAGTTTTTGAATCTCCGTGCGTGATGCGGCGTAATTAACAGATAAAACCTTCTGATGGATAATTATGCCTCTATAACATTATTAACAAACAACATTGTGCCAGGGTGCGTAAGCATGATGAAAAGTTATTAAATGTGAAAACCATTTTTAAGCACCTTAAAGGTGCTTAGTTTCTCTCGGGAAGTGCAAAGATATATAGTATAAGATATTCCCTTTTGTTTCCGTATTCACTGAATACATTAAATTGATAACAATCAAAAATATTTGTTTACTAGTTCATAGAAAAAAAATCGACGAAAGTGAAGCATTCGGTTAAAGGATGTAAGAGTGACCATCCATGTTAAGATAATTTTTAATGAACTTTATTTTTTCGCTCGTTTTTTCAACATTGGGCATCGTATATAAATATTGGAATGTTCATTCCGAAAGAACGAATATGCCGAACATATTGCAAATCGAAAAACGTTTGAATTTCTTTTACAGGCATTGTTCTATGTAATTCTCTTATCAAAGTTGACAAATTTTTGGTCATGATAGGTTTTTTTTTCTTCTAATTTTCATTATCCTTTTCTGTTTTTTGTCGAAACCAAAAAGATATCTTTTGTTTTACAATAGAAGATATTGAGCAAAGATTATGAAAATACGGAAATAAATATTAATAAAATTTTTTAAACTGCACGTTTAAAATTAATTTTAAAAAATTCAACAAAAATTATGCATAATAATAAAACAGAAAATAACCTACGGTAAGAAAATACGCAAGTTTACACATGCGTACATGTACAAAGGTGCTTAATTTTTTTGGCTATGGTCCTTGAAGTACTTACTTTTTCCCATACTTTCTCAATACACACGCTGAAGGCGATTACCTCACTTTGAATTTTTTGACTGAATATTATTGATAAATTCATAAATGTTCTTATTCTTAGTTGCAAGAATAGCTAGTTCACTAAACAAATCTTTAAGCTTATGATTGACTTGAATATTGGAAAATATTTTTCAATCAATTCTTTTTTTATAACATCATTAAATTGTAGAAGTACGAGGCAAAGCAAATCGTCTTGATATCAGAACAACAGCAATATTCCATTCCCACTTTTCATCAACTTATGTGAAAATATTTTAGCTGATCGGCCATTTTATAGATGGACAGGGGTATTTGTAGATGTTAGTGTTTAGAATTGTGTATAATTGGAAATTATTTTTTTTTATGAATATCAAATAATCTTAACACATTTTGTGCGGGTACATTTCACAGCGGAATTGCATCGGGAGCGGGCGTTTTGCGCGTGAGTTTAGTTATTCAGTTAGATCGAATTTTTTTTCCTTTTTTAACCAACTTTTTGTATTTCATATTGAATTATATAAACAAATATCTAAATAACAACCATAAGATCTTTGTAAACAAAAAAAATTTTTTAGGGGATATATTTATGATAGTATCGTAAATATGAAAAATCAAATAGAAACAGTAGAATATAGTTTTGATTTTTTCGAATTATGTTATATATAAACCTTTTTACATTATAAAAAATTGAAAAGAGCAATCATAAAACCAAGAATGTAACGTTCAAAGCATTTTCCTCTATGAAGAGGTACACGGCAAAATTCACTCATTTTCGCAAGAATAAAAAGTTAATTTTAAATCTAAATTGATTTTTTAATCAACCTTCCCGTTCTGTGGTTCCGCATCGACTGATGTAAAAACTAGTTTTCATTTGTCTAAACTTTTTCAGAATCTATGGAGTAGGCATGAACATTCGGCTTCGTTTTCCTGTATATACCGTTATTTTTGTACCCATAAACAAACCATGTTGTTACACTAACCCGTACTAGTATGTGACCGGTGCTCAATATCAATCGTCAGAGAACGTACTAGTACGTGTCCCGCATACAATGTATTAATTGGGCAGGGGTATTTGTAGTTGTTAGTGTTTAGGATTTTGTAAATATTAGGAATTATTTTTTGATGAATCTCAAATTATCTTAAATATCATTAAAGTATTCTTTAAGCCTTTTCTTTTCTTCCTCATTCAAAAAGTATAAAAATACTGTAATCTTCAAGAGGAAAAAAAACCCTCTAGATTAACCTCTTAACTGTTTTACCCGAGTGCCATACGTGCATCTACGTATCAAATTTTTGTAGTTGTAAGTAAAAACTATACCCATCATAACGATTATAACTCAATATTAAAATTATTTCTTATACATAGGTAAGTCAAGTATTCAATGGATTTCTATTTGAACAAAAGGAGAAAATATTCCCAATATAAAAAGTGTCATCTCATTAGATAGTAAAGAAAATGAAACAGTTAAGTGATTAAACTTCAGAATTTTTAATAACAAAAAATTAGTGCATACTTTAGAGCGGAAATATTTCAGTCACCTCCGTTCCCACTTGCTTAAATCTGAAAAATTCATTTTGAGAATCTATGTCTGTCTGTCTTGTAAAAACAAATCGAAAGTATAACGAGGTAAAAGAATGAAATTTGGTACTAGAATTTAACATCAAAATTATTTATTTATTTCAAATTTTGAACGATGTTCGTTTATCATTTCATATGAAAACAACTGAAAAATGAAAGATATATTAAGTTATCGACGAAATTATATATGTGTAAGACTGTACTAAAACTGTTAAGACTATTTGCCTGTTTGCATAAGTGATACCGATACTTCACAAACAAATTAAACCAGAGAAAATGAAATTTATATGTGGTTGTAAAATTGGATTTGTAAATCTGTATTAACTCTTAAGGCCAATACGCCGAAAAGTAGAAAAGTACGCATATCCGGTTCCTTTCGTTGCATTAAGAAGTTTAACCCTAACGTTTTTTTAAGTGATAGAAAATAATAAGTATTCAGTTATTTAAAAATTAAATTTAAAAAAATCTTTATTATTTTGAACTATTTTACCACTAAACAGTTTTGAACTATTTTACTACTATTTACTTTTTAAATTTTCATTTAATTGTAACATTTCTTTATAAAGCCTTGTCTTTGTCGAAGTATTGATTTAACCATGATTAATAAAAACTTATTCAAGCGAAAAGAATCCTAAAATATCATACTTTAATATCTGCAAACAAAACATCCAGCTGCAATACTAATATAATAAATATTGATAAATTATGAGGAAAATCAGACGTCGAATGATTTTTTCTAAATCGTCTCCTTCAACTGATAGTTTAATTAGAATTGAAAGCAAACGATAAATATTTTAGACTATAAAATAATTTTGTGTATTTTAATATTTTATTCAAATGTAGTTTTTGCTTTAAGAAATTTATACGTGAAAGGATTTTTAAACCCGTTCAATGTCAAGTATATCAAACAGTAAATCTAATCATAAAAGTCAAAATTTATAATCCTTAATAACTGTTATAGGTCGTTAATTGCTTATGTGTCCAGGAAAAAAATGTTGATTTTCAGATCATTGACTGGACATCTTCGCATGAAAGAAGTCACAACCTAGGCAAGAAAATATCGAATCATATATCTTTTCGTTTGAGTTCTATTCGATTGTCAACGTTATCGTGATATTCATTTTAATTTAAAATTGCTTAGGGTTTGCTAATATCTTCCATGTCCAAACGGAATAACTTCTTTAGAATACGTTTTCAGTATAATTCGTACCTTATTGATGACGAAAGCTTTTTTTTTTTTTTTTTTTTTTTTTTTTTGTTGGAATATAAATTTATTTCAGTGTCAGCACATTTTAACGATTGTCTTTCAAATCCCAAAAAGTGCTGATTGCCTGTGCTATTGCATTTCGCAAACATGCATACTGCTATCATCATGTCTTACATTGTTTCTAGCAAAGAAAAATTCTAATTGATATAAGCAGGGGTGGATTTTAGAATTTTGCAATCAGTGCTTACTTTTAATAAAAATATTCCAAAAATATAAATTACTTAGTTCCTTTGCATCGAGTTCTGACACACTCATCGATTTATTGAATTTTATTTTTAAATTTGCAATAAAGAGATTTAAAATAGAGAGTCTCTTTAAAAATGCATCATTATCTTAAATCCTCTAATCTATTTTATAAAATTAAAGTAATAATAATTGCTTGCAAATAAGTCGTGTCATCGAATTCAAGAATGAGGTAAATACATTTGTCAAGAGGTTAATTCAATAATATGTTAATGATTCATTTAGATTTATACACAGTATTATTTAAACAAACGGTCATAAATATTTTAATCATTAGTTTAATGTAATGAGTCAGGTAGGAATATTTACTAATTATTCATGACAAAATATTAATATTATTCAATGTTTTTTCATTCATAAAATTCGCATTTTTTAGAAGTTTATTTATTTGGCAGCCCTCGCCCTCCATCCTTCAGCTTAACGGCATTTATCTTCTCAATCAAAAATTCACTGCATCAAATGTAAGGATGTAAAAATACTGTTAAAAGCGAACCAAAAAGTGCAAATTGTAGAAAGATGGAACTTTAAAGTTGTCAGTGATTAGAAAAAAAACAAAATTTAATCCCCCGCCCACATATTTTTTTTCTCGTGCAAACAACAAACAGATACTCCGTCCCGACCGAAGGCATTCGGATAAATGTTATAGACCAGAGTACCGCAGTAGCATTTGTCGGAGCTATTTTTGTGTCTTAAAGATCATCTCCGGTTAACGACTTGATCCGCGTTACCTAGCATACTTTCGTCAAGATCCCCAGTCTTTAATGCGTTATGCCCCGTCATTGATAAGGGATAGTCAACCCCACATCATTTCTGTAGATACCAGGGCTGCAAGAATTAACACTCATGCCGGAAACATGACTTTCGATTTATTTATTTATTTTAGGTGTGGCCATATGAAAATTTGAGAAATCAAAAATGTCTCTAAAATTGCGAGAAACATGGTCTAATTTTTGAAACTCATTCAACCCCTTCCTCCTGCCTCCTACTTGAAAGAAAAACTGATTTAAAAATTTTTTTTATAGGAACTGTAAGAAACTTGGTCTAACTTTCAAAACTTGTTGATTTTTTATGGAAAGGATATTTCAAATATGGGTGAATATGGATAATCCTACATTTAATCATCAAAAGATTTAGTCACTTTTTATCATCAACAACCAAAAGTTCCAAAAGATAAAATAGCTAATATTATGCAACCAATTATGTACTAATTAAAATAATTAAATTTCTCTCTTAATATTTAAAATGTTATTTTCTATCTACTACGCTTCAGTTGTTTGTTCATTTAACATATATTTCAGCTTTACAATGACAGGTGTTCCAGATAGAGAGTTAACTTCAAGAATCATAAATTGCATAATTTTATCATCATTTTAAAAATGCTGTTACTACACAAATATGTATATGTGTAATTTTTAATTTTTTGGAGGTGGAATTTTCTTGAAGTTTTTTAGTGAAGGGAATTATTAGAAGCATACCGAAATCATATATTATATTATATGCTTTTGTTGTTATAGTTGATTTTATTCAGTTATTCCGATACTGTATATTTGTTTTAAATTTATTGTCAGCACATAATTATTTAATTTATTTCAAAAAATTTAATTTCAAAGAAATTAGTATTATTAAACAAGTATTATATACAAGTAAATAAGTATTATTTATTAAAGCTAATTATTATAATCATTATAAACAAAGTTAAATTATTATATTATTCAACAAATAAAATTATTTATTATTTTTTTTTTATTTAAACAATTTTATTCTTCAGATACATTCATATTTATCCCTAAATTATTATATAATTAATGACTAATTTTATTAATTACAATGAAAGTTTAAAAAAAGCTATTATAAAGAAAACTTGAATCACTGCAATGTTTAAAGTTACCTGTCGAATAATTATAATTGATCGATTTCATTCGGTAGAGGATTTCAAAAAAAAAAAAAATGCTTTAAACGGTAGAAATTTATGCTTTTATTATCAACATGACAGATCAGAATTCTTTTGTATTAATAGTATTCTTATAAATTATATTTGCAGCAACCTCGCTACTTTTCTCGGAAGTTTCACAGATATCTTCCGGCTTAGTTTAGTTATATTAAGGACCTGTTTTAAAGCAACTCTTGGGCTGTTTGAACCACGCTCCGATGACGCGGATGTACATGAGCTGACACCATCATTTATTACAGATTACCCTCTCAAGTTTCCAACCTACACCAGCTGGAGGACGTTTTGGCCTTGTCCGATTTGGCATGCACCGTCTGCTACGACGAGTTTTTTTAAGGAATAGGGTCTTGAACTTCAAAACCAGCAATCGAGACCTTACCACCAGACCATCGCCACATTGATATTATTTCTTATAAAATGCACTTACAGAAAATTCACTTTTTTTTCAGACATCTTCTGGTTTTTCTCTTTAGGGTAAATAGGTGATCACATGATGCACGTCAACTATCCTTCATCTATCGGTGGCACAATAATGAAGGGGAGAGGGTACATAAATTAGATGGATAAAGCCATAGAGATGTATATTTGCTTATGTCGTAAGGATTCGGAAAGAGAATACCTAGTCGCAAGTGAAACTTTTTAGTGATTCGCCTCTAGTACCAAGAGTCCGCTATTAATCTTTCCGGACTTAGGTTAGATAAGCATACGAGAACAGGCATATGCCATTTAACTCATATCCTGTGAGTACAAGCATAACCGGATGGTTTCAGGTTCAAATCCTGATATTTGTGGAAGATGCATCTCAGATCCTGATTCTATTAAAGAGAAGGCACTGCACATTAAATTAGTCGAGTGTAAGATGTGTTTCTGATTATATGGAGGGAAACTTTTGGGAACTTAAATTGACAAGACCCCACAGTGGCCCGAATTTCTTGGTTCTGCTTAGTAAGGTAGAGGATACATTTGTTTCGCATTAATATTATTACAAAATTATGTGAATCTATTACAGTTTACGATTTTTAATAGTATTCAATAGCCATTGTGTAGCTTATAAGATTTTTATCCCCTAACATAAGGGTTACTTTGACTTGGAAGGCCCCGATTTCGAACCCTGACCCAAAAAGTATGTGCATCTGGATTTAAGTATATTTATGTCCTATTTTGGATTTATTTCGTACTTTTTAGCAGAGGTCATATGACGTAAAAGATACTGGTACCACTTCTCAAAAATTTTACATGGCTTCGAACGATTTAATACTCACTAGATTTACTAAAACAGTTATTAGTTTCAAATGTAGGAACCCTCATACTGAAAAATGAAACCATGGGATTAATAAGTGTCGGATGCTTACTAAATCTGTCGAAACCAAATGTTTCACTTAGTCTGGTGGGGAAGTTTTAAGAGAAAGATGTTCTTAATTCTCCCTCATCAGCTGACTGTGGTTATAATAATAATATTTATCCCAGAATTGTGGCACTATCATGCTCAACGATTTAACATGAATGTAAACGCCCTTTTTGTGATTTAAAATTAAAATGGGTATTGTATACAGGAAACTAGAGCCAAATTCGGCCAAGTTGCGCCAACATATGGCGAACTTTAGTCATATATAAGATTGAGTGAGTTATAATGGTGAAATAGCAAAATGCGATGTTTGATTTTATCAGCTTTTGTATTTTAACATTTAATTGTTTGTCTTTATCCGTTTTTGGATTTTAGCATTTATTGTTTAATCTTATCCGTTTTTATATGGGAAAATTAATCTTGGCTTTTAAAACCAGAAGAATGTTCGTATTGACACAAGTTATGATGAAAAGGTAAATCTTGATCATAATTTTAATGTATTTTTTGCTTAGTTTCAATTTTCTGTAAGTCATGTAAGTTGACGTGGCTTTTAATTTAATAAATTGTAAGTTGACGTGG
>JAPMOQ010058830.1:887345-903470 GCA_026543055.1 Argiope trifasciata | reverse complement strand
TGGTTGTGATCAATACTTGGAAGTTTGGTAAGGTGTGAAAATGTACCTGAAAATGGAGCAATACGCAAAAAAAAATATTGTTAATGATTTCCTAATACTGTTTGTCATTTTTGCAGTAAATATTGTAATAGCATTTATGATAAGAAACCTTTTTTGTCGTGAAGATTGCTTGTTTTTATTGAATAATAAAGTTTCATACATTATTGATTTGTTGTTGGTTTTTGATTTGTTGATTGATTGACTTCCAATATTTTTCCAGCTTGCATTTTATTCTAAAACTAGTTGACCCAGTCTTGTTAAATGGAAAAAGAAAAGAGAAAGCGCATTTTCCTAATGTGATTAATTTTATAATGCTTGTGAATGCGTTTTATTGTTTCATTGTCTACCCACATTTAGAAATTATCTGATTTGCCCATTGCAGAACAAGCAACATATAATTGTCCACGTGCGAAGCTATCCGTATCTAGATCTAAACTGCACAGATCTAAAAATTGGGCCCGTGCTTTATTGATTTGAGAAACAAATGAATATTAATCGAATTTAAAATTGCAATATTTAAAACTGAAATGGCATATCTATCTGAATCATGTTGTTGTTACTTAAGGCACTTGCCATACACAAGCCCGCTGACAAAGTTTTAGTTAAACCGAATTAAGGGGTTGTGCAGTAGCTTCTGAGAGTTAAGGCCCTTGAGCATCTGAGGGCAGAAGTCTTATTTTTTTGACACTCACACCTTTGTTTGCACAACTCTTTTTACAAATATGTTCTATCTGTGGGATATGTGAAACAGTCCAAGGTAAAGAACAACAACACTGCCGATCCCAAGAAAACCAGATCATGGCGAAAACATGCTACCCATACGCCAGGACGTTGGCATAGGAATGCGAATAAGAACATATTCACCTTTGAAAGGTATTGTCCATATTGTTGCTTAATTTTTTGACTGGAAATCGATGTCGTTGTAAAGGTTAGGCTGATTTGATTTTTCGCAAAATGATAACTGGCCCGCAGTTTTTCAATCTCCCGTACGTGATGCGACATACTTAACAGATAAAAACTTCTGATGGATAATTATGCGTCAACAACATTATGCCTGGGTGCGTAGCATGATTGAAAGTCCTTAAAAAGTTCTTAAATTTGAAAACGATTTTTAAGCACCTTAAAAGTGCTTTGTTTCTCTAGAGAAATGCAAAGATATATATATATCCTTTTGTTTCCCCATTCGATGAAAAATTGATAACAGTTAAAAATGTTAGTTCTTAGATATAGCAAAAAAAAAAAAAAAAAAAAAAAAAAAAAAAACGACGAAAGTGAAGATTTCGGTTATTTCTTAAAGGGTATCAGAGTTATAACCCATGTTAAGATAATGGTTAATGAACTTTATTTTTTCGCAGGTTTTTTCAATATTGGGCATCGTATTGAAATATTAGAATGGTTATTTCGAAAGAATGAAATACAAAATATGCCGAACTTATTGCTAATCGAAAAACGTTTGAATTTCTTTTACATGCAGTGTTCTAAATAGTTCTCTTATCAATGTTGACAAATTTTGGGATAGGGTTTTTTTTTTCTTTCAAATTTTTATTATTCTTTCCTATTTTTGTCAAAAATCAAAAAGATATCTTTTGTTTATACAATAAAAGACATTGAGCAAAGATTATGAAAATACAGAAATAAATATTAATAAAAATGAATTTTGATTGAGTGAAATGAATTGAAAATTGAATTTTAAAAATGCACATTTAAAAATAATTTTTAAAAATTCAATAAAAATTATACATTATCTATACTTATAATAAAGCTCAATGTGTGTGTGTGTTGGCGT
Organism: Argiope trifasciata; assembly: GCA_026543055.1. Taxonomy (NCBI): domain Eukaryota; kingdom Metazoa; phylum Arthropoda; class Arachnida; order Araneae; family Araneidae; genus Argiope; species Argiope trifasciata. The sequence goes on along the minus strand of JAPMOQ010058830.1, from coordinate 901,645 downwards.
TCTACAGATCAGACCGTTGGACCTACAGCTACCAAATTTGGTACATGTATACCTTGGAGGTTCGGAATGTGCACCTCGGAGCCCTTTTTTCGAATTTTTAATTAGAATTTGAATTAATAAAAATTTAAGCGAAATTCCGACGTTTTTCCGCTATAGCTTCTGAAAATATTATCGCACAAACACGATTTTTACATCAATTTAAAGATTAAAAAATTTGCTTTCTAATGGTATCAGTGTTTTAATGCATAATTGAAGCCTCTATTTTTAACTAATTTTTAAAGAAATATTTTGACCATGTTTTTTTTGAGCACGTGACTTGGTAAAATAAAAGAAAACAATGACGGAAGTTCAAATAATAATAATAATAAAACTATCATCGTAAATCAAGTCTAAAGAAATGATACTTTTTGCACGTGACTGGATAAAATAAAAGAAACATAAAATGTGATATTTTCTAAAAAAATAAATGCAACGCAAAGGCTTTTATAATCGTTTGCAATATCTAAATCATTTATTCAACAAATCTTCTTTATTTAAGGTAAACCTGATTAAATTTAGACAGGATATGCATTGAAATCCCGACTTAATGTCATATTTCTATAATCGCTTGCAATATCTGTATCATTAATTCAATAATGTTTTTTTCATTATAAAATGTGATAGTTTCTAAAAAAATGAATGCAAAGCCAAGGTTTCTATAATCGGTATCCCAGCTCTATGTTTGCAACATCTAAATCATTTATTGAATTTTTTTTTTTTTCCTTTTTCGCTTTCTTTAAAAAAACATTTAATATTTTGGTAGATTCACGAAAATTTTTTTTTTTTAATTTCAGGCCAATCAATGCCCGGAATTACTTCAAGGCTAAGGAATATGTGACTTAATTAAAAATTTTAGAACGCATTACTCATGGTGAACCAGCTGGTCGCCAAAGGCGGCTAGTAATAAATAAAACAGAAAATAACCTACAGTAAGAAAATACGCAAATTTACATATGCGTACATGCACAAAGGTGCTGAATTTTTTTTTGGCTATGGTGCTTAAAAAGTCCTTAAAAGTACTTAATTTTTGTAATATTTTCTCGCTACACACCCTGAATGCGATTGCCTCACTTTGAATATTAGACTGAATAATGTTGATAAGTCCATATAAATGTTTTTATTCTTAGTCGCAAGAATAGCTAGTTCACTAAACAAATCGTTAAGCTTATGATTGACTTGAATATTTGGAAGTATTTTTCAATCAATCCTTTTTAAATTGTAGAAGTACGAGGCAAAGAAAATCGTCCTGATATCAGATAACAGCAAAATTCCATTCCCACTTTTCATCAATTTATGTGAAAATATTTCATCTGATCGGTCGATTTCATAGATGGACTGGGGTATTTGTAGTTGTTAGTGTTCAGGATTTTGTAAATATTAGGAATTGTTTTTTTGATGAATCTCAAACTGTCTTAAATCTCACTCAGGTATTCTTTAAACCTTTTTTTCTTCCTCATGCACAAATCATAAAAATACTGCTATCTTCAAGAGGGAAACCCCCCTCGAGATTAACCTCTTAACTGTTTTACCCGAGTGCCATGCGTGCATCTATTTATCAAATTTTTGTAGTTGTAATTAAAAACTAAACCCATCATAACGATTATAACTCAATATTAAAATTATTTCATATACATAAGTAAGTCAAGTATTCAATGGATTTCCATGAGAAAATGTTCCCAATATAGAAAGTGTCATCTTATAAGACAGTAAAGAAAATGAAACAGTTAAGAGATTAAACTTCAGAATTTTTAATAACAATAAATTAGTACATATTATAGAGCGGAAATATTTCAGTCACCTCCGTTCCCACTTGCTTAAATCTGAAAAATTCATTTTGAGAATCTATGTCTGTCTGTCTTGTAAAAACAAATCGAAAGTATAACGAGGTAAAAGAATGAAATTTGGTACTAGACTTTAACATCAAAATTATTTATTTATTTCAAATTTTGAAGGATGTCCGTTTATTAATTCATATGAAAACAACTGAAAAACTGAAAAATGAAAGATATATTAAGTTATCGACAGAATTATATATGTGTAAGTCTGGACTAAAACTGTCAAGACACCATTGTCATTTGCCTGCTTGCATAAGTCATACCGATACTTGAAAAACAAATTAAACCAGAGAAAATGAAATTTGTATGTGGTTGTAAAATTGAATTTGTAAATCTGTATTAACCCTTAATACCAATAAGCTGAAGGGATGAAAAATACGCATATCCGGCTCCCTTTGTTGCATTAAGAAGTTTTAGACTTGCCATATTGTGTGTGTGTGTGTATTCTCTCCGATTTAATAATAAAAATATTTTATTTAAACTTTCAATAAGTTGTATTGCTTATTACTAATTTAATTAGGCTGAAATATGCAAATATGCTTTGCGAGGCTGGTCATATTTACTTAAATTGAGGGTTTCCCAGTTCTGGTTTTATTCGAAACAAATCGCCCATCTTCTGTCTTTAGAATTATTATATTAGTGATGGTTCAAAATCTTATTTACTGGCAGTATTAAAGTACTAGCAGTATCCGCACGTGTTGCCCGTGGCTTTGCATCCAAAGACAAAAACAATTAACTATTAACTTCTAATCTCTGTCCGATATGACATGGGAATGTTACGCAACATCAAACAAACATAAAAATATATTTAGAAAGTATCTACAGCTATAAAACAAGCTACAAGCTGAGAGAACAGCTACAAAACAATTTTTATAGTAAACATTAAGAAATATTTAGACTTAAAAAGGCAAAAATGATATGTCCGTAGGTAACACAATCCACTAAAACATACAATAGAAAAATTGTTTAAAATTAAAAAATATACAAATAAGTCATTGTACTCGCTGTTCCACATTTGTTTATCAAGTCTGCATAGTTTGATATAATGATAATTTGCAGTCCTCATGAGATTTTAAAGAAAGACGGTTAATTCGCTCAACAGAAGTGCTTATTTCCTAAGTTCATTATTTCTCTTTCAGAAATACAGAACGTTTCTTGCCTTTGCATTTTCCTTATCGCGCAACAAACGATGCTTTTTGGTATTTATTGTGTTCCGACAAAGGTTGGATTTACTTCTTTTGTGCATAAAGGGACTTGAATCGCTGTTTGAAGTCAGATGTAAAAAAAGAAATGTATTGCATGTGCGTTACCACAGCTCTTGCTATTTGCACATGCACGGAAAAATTAAAATCGCAATTATAAAAACTCCTTAATTATTTTGATATGACTTTATTGTACTAAAAGCTTTCCCGATAAATTTTCTATAAAATGGTATAAATATCTCCGATATCCGTTAATTATTTCTCGTGTTTTTGTGGTTGAAATAAACAGACGCTTTCAGGAGGCTTCATTTTATTCTATGCATATATTTTCAAAGACTGGTTTTTTGCTTCAATTAGAATTCTTAAGTACCCCTACAATTTGTAGAAGATTCATAGATGTTCAATATATATATATATTTCTTACAGAACATTTTGTCCGGATATCTCAATTTAGTTATGATATTTTTTTTAAAAAATATTCAAGCGTATAAAATTTTTATGTTTCCTACAGAATTGGCGATTTTCATCAGCTAAAAAGAATCATCCAATGGAGATTAACTGCGATTTTATTATGAAATTTGTTGATTATTAATAAATAGAAACTCTTCAGTATTTTTTTTTATAGTTTGGAGAGAATATGTAAAAATGTCTTCCATAATTAGTAAAGGTTAACAGTTTTTCGATAATCAATTTCATTAAAAGGGAAAATTACTGATTTTTATTTTTTAAAATAATTAATAATCCAGATATAGATAATTTTGGCATTCGAAGTTAAAGTATAATGTTTTTTTAATTTAAAGCAATGCAATAATTCACTGCAAATTATACTACCACAGCTTATATAAAAATAGTATTTACTACATAAAATTGTCAGAACTTATAATCACAGCTCAAAAACATAATAATATCACAAAATTAGAAAAACAGTAACATGTTTCCCTAAAGAAGGAAAAAAGACTTAAAAAGAGTCAGATAACTTTCTTTTATCGCTTGAAGCTGTGCAGAATTAAAACGATATTTTAATTTTAAAAAATTATCAAGCAAACAAACTGATATTTATTTCCGTGAGTTTTTTTTTATAAATTACTTTATGGCAACAGAAAATATTCTTTTTATTTTGTAAATGAAACAGCTAGAATAACACATCTAAAAGTTAAAAGAATTGCGGTAAGCTATTTTTAAAATTTTAAATTATTCCATATTGATTTTTTACTTATTATTTAATGTATTTTTCTTTATTTGCCCATTCTATTTCTTTTAATTAAAAAGGCAACATTTATTAAAGCACATTTAGATTGGATTCAAATTCAAAAATTAATTTAACAAAAACAATCGAAGTTTTAATTAGTAACGAAGGTTTACATAGATTTAAAACAATTTTATTGGGGTAATTTTTCTCTTAAATATAAAAACTGCAATTTTATATATCAAGCGATCCAGCTTCATATTTAGCAATGTTACAAACTCATATATAATTTTGATATAACTTATGGTAATGTGAATAGCGGCTTTCTCAAAACAATAAAATTTCTCATTCAGTAAATCTAAAACTATGAATTCATTTCATTTTTGAAAATAAAAGCGTTAATGTGAAAAATTCAGTATGGTTTTTTAAATTGATGTTTCCATAATTCTTATTTTATTATTATTAGTTTTTTTATAATATCCTCAATACAGCCCTTATCTTGTTAGTAGTTTGTAATTTCAATGATTAAATATCTATATATAATAAATGAAAATTGGTAGTTCATGCATTCTGGTAACTCAATTTTTACAATTTTATATTTGTTTAGCATGTGGCGATATTGCGTTTATTTTGGCTCCAAATATTGTCACTATGTATAGCAGAGTCCAATATTTCATTTGGTCAAATTATTAATATTATTAATCCGTATCCAGTAGCATTTTTTGACATGGAAGCAACTTGAATTATTCTTGCCAATTATTCAATACAATATTATAATGGGATTTTACATTTCAATCGTTATGCAAACTGCTATCTATTTATCTAGAAGTTAAAAAATTATATTCATTAGACAAATAGCATTATCGAATATTTTAAAATACGTTAAGTGTTCCATTTTCTATATGAATCAAGTGAAATAATTATAGTAATATATAAACCAATAAAAAGACCAAAATTTTCTTATGACCTAGCTATTGCATACTTCATTGACTAATATTAATTAAAAATAACTATCACCTACAAAAAAATATTATATAATTTTTTACAGAGCATTTTTTGAAAAAATAAATTATTTCCAGAATCATTATTAGTATAGAATTGAAACAAGTTTTTAAATGCATTCGCAGACGATATCTTTTTCAAAACTAAATAAATGCTTTTAAATACAATCTTTATTATCAAATACTTCATTCACCAATCAAAGAATAATATGTTGAATACAGAATATGTTGCAACACAGGTAGTAAATATTACATTAAAATAACATTAAATACAGCATTTTACTTTGATTTAAAAATTAATAAAAAGTATCATATATTCCTTTACTATTATTGATGATTAAATCCAATCTTCTTTGAAATTATAAATTGTAATAAATTTTAAAAAACTGAATTATTAATAGAAAATTGCACAAAGGAGAAAAATATTTCCCTGAAGTAGCGTTCTTTAAACTGTGAATCTTCTTCGTAATTTTGGAATAATGAATTATTCATTAGCTTTTCAGCATTAGTAAAAGAATAAAAGTAATTTAAAATAACAATTTAATTGAAATCTGCATACAAAAACGATTCAGAAATAATACTTGCATTTGAATTCTAATCTAAACCTTTCTGTCAGTTTCATCTTCAGAAACATAAAATTCCAAACAATAATAAACTGCAAAGGATTTCTACAATATATCCTTCAATATTCAAATCAAGACATTTTTTTCTTTTTTTACAAAAGTTAATATTTTTACTTTAAGCACTATGCTCTTTCAATCAAAATAGCTCATTATAAAATTTTATATATATTAAAGCACAGTATTAAAGTTCTTAGAATTCTTAATTAAAATTTTAAGAGAGTATTATTTAAGTCTTTTAAACGCATTTTTAGTCTGAGATATTAAAAAAATTAATTGATGATAATTTAGATAATTGTTTTCTTCGAAAAGGGATTGGACTTAAGCGTTGATTTAATTTATCTGAAACTTATTAAAATAATATTATAAAGAGAACGAGTAGAAAATTATATAGGCCGTGAAATTTCGTACATTCCCATTTGTTTCTTGAGCCCAATGATGATTAGTAAAAAGAGATAAGATGATCTTAGTAACTATTTTTTAAATAATTATTTTTATTGAATTTAATTTACTCATGATTGATTAATGCATCATTTTTTCTACTTATTCTGACTTTGGAAGGACAGCAAATTTTATCAAATTAGAATACGGTCGCAGAATTTATATTAAACTTATATCTAAACTGAAATATATATGCGTGTGTGTTTTAAATTTTTCACTAACCCAAAATAACAAGACCACAACACATGTACACTCTCAGAAAGAATGATTGCTCTTTCTAAGAACGCCCAATCCAAGACTGTTTCAAGTGCAAGTCAAGCAAGACTGTTCAAGTCAATGTTTTCCCAAAGTGCACTAAGACTGTTTCACATAGTTTTTGAAAATATTCTTTTATCTATCTACCTATAGTCTCCCGATTTTTTCGGTAGTCATTCAGATGGTACTAGAGAAGAGATACCAGTGGCAGAAAGGAAACATTTAAATTTATTATTGTCCTTACTCTTTTTAGCTATATGATATTTTCAAAATTAATCATCCTTAAAAGTTCCATAATTTTTTTTAATGTATGTATCGTTCATTTCGACCATTCTGGCAATTGAATCTGAGAAACAGAATTAAAGCCATTCCATACTTCATCAAGATAAATGTTTAATCATTTGGTGGTGGTGGTGGGGATCTTTTGCAGAATGTAATAGAAATTAAAACGAAATTGTTTTTCCTACTATTATTAATGTTTAACCCTTTTTGAAGTTATGGCAAGTACACTTATTACTAAATTCATTAATCTTTATATGCAATTATGTAGAATTCTCTCAAATTTTTTTAAACAAAAACCTAGATGTTTCAATTTCTTACCTTACTCAAAATGATGCGCACTGGTTTGTTATTGTTAAAAATTAATTAATCAAATTAAACTAATTTAATAAACAAAAAGAATGACTTTTATTTTTACATCTATGTCAATCCTAAAAATAATTTAATACACTATTACATGTGAAAAAAGTGACTTTTAAAAGGTTAAACTACATGGAACATATAAAATGGGAAATGCAAAATTTGAATCATAATATTTCTTGGAACATTTCGCTGTTCAAAACAAACTTGTTATTTTCTCGAAGGTCTGATCGAATAATGTGGGACACCGGAGCTGCTGGCGATTACAGTGCACTGAATTCTGAAGACACCGATTCTCAAGAAGGTATGTATTTTGAAAACGATTTTAAAACTCAATCAGTTTGAGTGTTATCCCCAACATTTTATCGCATAACTCTCTATTAAACTTGTCATGTCAGAGAACATCTTGCAAAACAACGGTGCATAATAATTACGAAATATTATCTCTTGGCGTGAATTTGTCATTTTTATTGAATCTGTCTAGTCATCCTTGGCGAATTACTTGGTAATTAATCCCTAGCACGCGGTTAATAGTATCTGAAAATCAAATTTGAGTTTTTGACACATTTATACCAACCGATTGAAACAAAAAATATTACTCAGAACTGCAATTGTAGTCACAAATCTCCTTACCTAATTTGGCATATTTAAGCCATTGCATTTTTGAGCTATGCCATTTATATAGTTTTGAAAGTACAGACTGACAGATGATCAACCCTTCAATAGTTTTGTCTTAAATTTTGACTGGTATCTATATTACAAATGTTAAATCTGTGCAGCAGATCTTATCTATCAAGCTCCCATCGTTTTGTTATTGTTATTGTAGGGTAGTTATTTTCTATTCGTACAGCCAAATAGGCGGATTTCCTCTGAACAGATTTTACACAAATTTGATAGACAACTACAAACCTGATGTAAAGACAGCAACCAACTTCAACCATCCTGTTCAAAGTGTTTTTGAATGGTCACAGACAAAACTTTTCCAAATAGTCGTTTTCAAGGAGGTCTAAAACAAGGAGATTCATCAAAATATCGAGTTTGAATTTTTTGAGGATAACTATACTTTCTCTGTACAACGTATATGATAAAGTAATAATTTTGTTTAGTACGAGAGTTAACAGAGAAATAGATAATTCACTAAAAATATGTCTTAAGCAAATTTCATAATTTTAGTATTGCTTAGGATTCATTCAAAACTTTATCATCATTATGAAACTTCTGAATTAATCTTAATCTTTAAGCAGAACTTTAACTTAACATATCGTAACGCTAAATTAGTATTTCTTTAGCAGGGGAATAAGGCTGTCCATGTAAGTAAATCAGTGTGTATTCTTAGCTGGACTAGAATCTGTCTGTTCGTAATTTGAGATGTTTTTAAATTAACAGGGATTTCTTTCCTTTTAACGACTGAATCTAAAATATAATATAGGATGACTATTTTGATGCCGAAAATCAAATATTAAATTTCATTTATTTAGCTCGATATGATTTCAGCCTCCTCGTACGTACATGCAAGAACGGATAAAACGACAGGCAAACCATTAAACCACCAATCTTGTAAAAAACCTGGGTACCTATTTATTTTTAGGACAACTATAATAAATCGCAAAAAAATGCAAATTGTCAGCAAACTGTTAGCAACAATTCAGCGTCGGCGATCTTGGCGTAATCTGAAAAATGAACACAGGAATATAACATCTTATGTATAATAGTGCTTGGCAATCTTGGCGATCTGAAGTAAAACCGGGTGCAACAACAAAATCTGATAAGAAGATTGATCCGTTTGAGGAATTACATCCAGCTTTAAATAAATACGGCACTCAATAATTAACAGTAAATGGTTGGTGACAATTTTGACATCTTTTATTATTATTATTATTGGCACTTTTCTGTTATACAGGCGCAACGAAAACATCATCAAAAATACAAAATTACGCCAAATTTAACGTTCAAATTCGTCAAATTCACTTTATTCTATTGTTCGCGTTTTGTGCACATTGGCGATATTTGTTTTGCCATTCGCTTCACTTGGTGACTTGACTCGCATTTGGCGACATCTTGCGCCAATGTACGGAAAAGTACCTTATTATTATTTTCAGTTTTAACAACAGTATCTTTGACGTCTTCATATTTTTCCCAACTTTAACATCAATAACTTTGACATCTTTTAATATAAACAGATACTGGTTTTCTTCCCTCAAATTAGAACCGCGCTCATAAGGTAGCAATCCAGATTGATTTTGATGTCACAATTAATTCTTCCACTGCTAATTAATTAGTACTTCAAACATTTACGGTTTTGATATAAGAATCACTTAACAAACTTTTTTACTTCAGCTGTTTGAGGTTTTGAATAACATATAGTTTTAACTTTCAAAGACAAACGTTGCTTTAAAAATGTGTTTTCATCAGCAATTACGCATTAGTACTCAGAACATTTAAAATTATACAGAATTTCCCAAATTAAAATATTTTTCATAGCATAATATCCTCATATACATATCAGATATAGTTGTTTCACAAAACATATCGGGTCAGAATAATAACAACAAAAAACAACATGACCGACATTTCCTCGCAATTTTCTCCTATAATATGATGAAATGCATCCTACTTCGTCGTATAATGAATAGAAACGAATATGCATTCTTTCCTTTAATAAATTAGATCCAAAAATGTACGATTTCGATGTCAAGGAAATACAATTGCATTCGACGATTAAAATCGCCAAATTGGAGAAAGTTTTCTCGGCGCTTTTTGGTCAATGTTAATAACCACAAATTGATCCACCTGATGGATTTCTTCCAGCTCTAATAAAGTAAATTCATCTTTACTTAGCTTATTCTGAATTAGTTATCGCATTCATAAGCAAAGAAATCAATAAAATTTCATTTCGCCCTCTTCAACCGTATTTAGGGGGGGGGGCAGAGACGAAAAAAATTACTAAAGGATCACATTCTAATTCATTTTTTTTTATATTTATAATATTTTTTAGAATAAAATTAAGTAAGAAAGCGCTCATAAACGCACATAAAATTTTAAAGTCATAGCAGCGGCTTTAAATGAGCCGGTAGCAAATGACAAAAGTCAGACGGATATTTAATATTTTCCTCTTATTATGGCAATATTAATCTGAAATAGATGAAATTATTGTTGATTATTTATTTATCGATATGTTCAATTTCAGGAGTACAATATAACTTTATATTTCTCTTTAAATTGAGGCCACTATGGTCAATACAATCATTTGAATATGCTACAAATATTTCGTTGGCTTGAGACAAATTAACCCTAGAATTAATTTTTTATTTATATATATTTTATAAAAAAATATGTATTTTAAATAGCTGCATAAAATTTAGGGAAATTATTTTTATAAACGTTAAATTATTTTTTAAATTCTTAATATGCCAAACAGCTACTTTATGAATGAAACAATGTCGCAGCGACACAAATCACTTTATAACAATTCTGTGATAATAATAAAATACTCTTTTTCCCAATATATATTTTTTACAACGCAAAGATGTTTTTGATGGTATTTTTAATGTCAGTACTATTCATACAATCATTACCTTGGTTCTTTTCCCAGTTTAAATCTAATTATAGTACAGTTGTTGCCATATAAAGGTCTTTTATACAAATGTTTGTCAAAAAGAGTTTAAAAAAGGATTTCCAAACACTCTTTGTTGCCCATTGAAACAATCATGTGAAACTTATAAAAGTATAACCAATATAAATAAAACACATATAACCAAAAAGCAACCCGATGCCTGCGTAAAATTTGAATTATTCTACTTCTGTACCAATTAAAATAGTAAATTGAACATAAAATATTGATAATATTTTTTTAAATTATGTTCTTTCTTGAATATACTTCTCTCACTCTCTCTCTTTCTGAAAAAAAATTAGTTAATAATAAAATTCAAAACTGATCATTTTGATTTTTAGCATAATTCTGGGTACTTATCGGTTTTAATGGCGACCAAAAGGTGCTAAGAAACACTTTCGCCAAATTATGAAAATATACTCCAGTACATATATACTAGCCTCCTTTGACAACTAGCTGGTTCACCAATCTTACTGCTATTTAAAATTATCAGTTAAATATTTTATGTCACTATCAGTGTCAATTAAACACCTTAATTGACTTGACTTTTAACAGCTAATTCATTAAAATATTTTAAAGTTAAAATTTTGATAGTCATATAATTCCCTAATGCAGTTATAAAGGCTTTAAGTCCGTAATGTACTATATGTCTCTCTAATTATCTGTCAGCTTTCGCAAAATTTCAACTCTAAATTAAAGTGGAAATGATTAAACTGCAAATTGATATAAAAACATTTTTTTTACCGAAACCAAGCATTTTTTTTAAATTTAAGTAAAAGAGAATCATTATGTGTACTATTGATTAATTTTAATAATTTATGTAATATTTTAAGAATTATTCAACAAAAATTGCTTAAAATCATCATAAAATTCAGGTTTTAGTTTTACTTTCAAAAGGATTTAAATGATGCGAATAATAATATTTTATTTTATTTTGGTCGATAAATATAATTAAAAAAATCATTAAGTCTAAATTTTATAAATCTTTGAACTATAAGGAATCATATTCTACGAAATATTCTAGACACTTCAACTTTCAAATAAATAAATGAATGTTTCTATCTCCGGCTATCAAATTTTATCGACTTATGAAGTCTTGAATTGAAATGTTTAGAACATTCAACGTTTTCATTCTTTCAGTCTTGAGAAATCCTGAACGTTGATTGAAGTAACATTTTTGGAATGGTTGATGAAGTGGTCTAAAATTACCCGTTTTTATTGAATAGTGATTTTGAAGTAATCATAAATCAGTCAGGTTTAGATATTGAATTGATTGAACCTTTTCTTTTTATTTAAAATCTGAACATTCTTCATTTTTAAAGCATTTATAGACTCTTGTTACTACATACTATGTAGTTAGTTACTTCATTTAGACACTTTTTATAGATGCAAGTAAATAATAGCCCGAACTTTTTAAATTTAACAAATTATTTTTCTTTTGAAGAACCTGGAGAAAATGATGAAAGTGAAGGCGAAGAATTTTGTACAGATCCACAAGAGCAATCTCAAAACGAGCCTATTCAGAAGTCATTTCATTTTCTGGAAGAATGCAGCTTTATAGATTTCGTAGATACCAACGGAGAATTTATAATCACTGCTGGGTAAGTTTCAAAGTGAATTTCCTCCTGTACTAAAGGCAATAATGAAGTCATGACTTTTCCCAATAAAAATAATCACCCGTGCAAATTTCTGATAATTTATCGGTTGTTTTAGTTGCCACTGTTCGGAATTCATTTTTTTAATCATATGAGAACATGATCCTATTTTCATTAGGAGATTTTGAATAATTGAAGACGACAAATAATTGAACCCCAAAATCGAATAGGCAATGAATACAGCATAAATAGCAATAGTCATCAACATCTTTTAATCGCATATATTTTTTACCTGCTTTTACCAGCATTGCATTATTATTATTTACGCTTCTTTGAAAGTAGGTGCATTTTTAAAAGGTTGATGTAGAACTATGCCATCGTAGCTGTTATTTTGATGGAATATAATTTTTTGGAGGAAATTAAATAATTTAATTTTTGTAATATGTTCAAAAAACTTCGATCGCGTTTAATAACAGTTTTAATCAAAATATCTTCTCTTTCCCCCAATGGGGTAACATCATTTCATTCAGACTTAAGTGGGGAACATCGAAGGATTTGACTCCTATTCTAAGATGAATCCATTATGAAACTGTTTTATATCAGAAAATAGCAGTTCGCGTTTAGAAAAAATGAAAATTCCATATAAATTAAATTTATATGTTTCCATATAAATTAATATAATTAAGAATTTATCGATAATTAATTTATCATTTGGAAATAGTACGCGCGCACGCACACACACAACACACACACAAGGAGATAGGCACCAGTAGAGAAACCTCGTGATTGATTCAAACCGGTTTAAACTGGTTAATGACTTAAATTAATTAAGGCAAATAATGACTTTAAAAAGAATGTTCCCACATGATAACTTGAAATTTGCAATCGTAGATTTCAGTTTTACCTTTTTTTTTTTCATTTGTCCTTCGATTTTTTTTCCCACAAAACTTTCACTAATTTTCGACAACACTTTTAAATTTCCTTAGAATGTTTTTCACATTTTATAATAATTATTAATAATAATATAATTTTTCACATTCTGCTTGCAAATAGAATTTTCAAAGGATGTATCGATTCTCTGGAAATAAATTCTGTTTAGTGGGGGAGGGAAGGATAAGGAAGTTTCATGAAACGTGTGCACTTATTTTATTTACTTATTTTTTTTTTTTTTTTCGTTTTATAATCCACAAGTTATTATTGGCAAAACAGATTTCAAGAAAGCGAACGATATACTTACTTAAATAAGAGAAGAATCTGTAAAAGGCCAAAATTTATATTTAAAATCCCTTGACGTCAAAAAAATGGTAAATTTTACATTCTTTTCAATTAGAAAATACATTTTTACAATGTATGCTTTTTTATAAGTTTTGAGATCTGGCAAAAAGAAAAGAAAAATTTTTTAAATTTACTATCACAAATTTCAAGTTATAATGTGAGAACTTTTTTTTATCACGTCATTATATTAATGCGCATGCGTCAACTTTTAAAAAATACGCTACTTTTTTTTTCTCTCAAGACTAACGAGAGCTATAAACCTTTTTTGCCAGCCAAGAAAAATTTGAAAGGCGAAAAAACAGTTAAAAGCGATTGAAAAATATTTGACATAACATGCATGCGAAAGCTTTTAGAATTTTTTTTTCTTCCCCATTTTGCTTCAAGATTGACAAGAGCTACAATTTTTTTTTTTGCCAGTCAAGGAAAAAAATTGAAAATTACCATTTATGCTTTATTCCTTGATTACGCGATTTCGAGCTTTAACCTCTCCCCCCCCTCCCTATAACCAAAACAATATCATTGTCCCACAACATTATATATTAAGATTAGAGGCTTGAAAATAACTAGCTGAAAAAACTATTAAGAACGACTTAGATGAAATG
>JAPMOQ010058830.1:864231-882345 GCA_026543055.1 Argiope trifasciata | reverse complement strand
TCAAGGTGAATTATAACATTGTTGAAATATTTATCTTGAAATGCAATGTTAGTAATCACAAAGACAAGTTAAAAAGAATTTTTTTTAATCCACATCTTTTCTTTCGGGTTTTTTTTTTTTTTTTTTTTTTTTTCACATTAGTTGTGTCTCATTTGATACTTCTTCAGAGTATAAGTTCTAGATCTCAGCAAAATGACATGCTACACCAGAATTTGGATGAAGAAACCAATGATAATAACAGATTTATATAGCATAGTAACACTTTTTCAATCTGAATGAAAAGGGTGTTATTCAATTGACATGTTCGATACAATGCTGCTAACATTTCAAATTGAAAACAGATTTGAAATTTCAATAAGATATTTTCATTCTGGCAGAACAGTCTATAGTGCTTGTAATTCCATTCAGCTTGAAAGTGCAAGATCTTTCAAAGTTTATCAATGAAAATAAAAGGTCTTTCAATATTCATAAGTCAAGATCTATGGACAAATGTTGTTAATAACTCTCAGCATATGAGCTTTGGTACAACATATCAGCCTAAATGAGTAGTGAATATAAAAATGATTATCATTTGAAATATTCACTGTGCAGAATTTGATAGTCAAGGTTTGGAAACATAACAAAGTCACATCAGCAATTCAATTTTAAAAATTTATTTAGTTATAACAACTTAATATGAAAATCATTTACCAATGTTTGTTAATATTCAGTAATATCTTCAGTTTCATAAGTGTTGTTTAGCTACATTCAATGTCTTTCAAGGCAATGCTTAGAGAACATAAAGCTTCAATTAGAAAATTTAGCATGGAACTTTTACCTAGCCTTACTAATCAATCAATGTATTAAAAGCATTTTTTTATTATTATCTTTGTTGATGAGTAATTCTAATGGTGAAAAAATTATCCAACTAAAGATTAGTATACGATAGAAAAAAGAAACAAACATACAAGGTGTGTGTTTGTTTTTTTAAATAATAAACATTTGATACATTAAATTAATATTTCCCAATTCAGCAGAATGTATGATTATGAATTTTTCTTATAACTTGTTCCATACATTATAATTTTATTTTTTTGAAAAACTCAATTATCAATAAAGTAGAATTATAATGATAAAAAAAGCAGCAAATAATGGTTGTAATAGTGTTTTTTTTACATTTATATTCAGTTATTTTTTAACAGGAAAAATTGAAATAATAATAAATTCATACAGCTTTAAATTTTCGTTTCTTTTTTTAATATATCTCGCTCTAAAAAATATACCATTTAACACATCCTTAGATTTATTGTACTATTTTCAAACATTGACTTTAACCGGTTCCCTAACAATTTTTTTGTTTTTTGGAAAAAATTGCAGGAAATAATCCCATTTAAAATTTTTATCACCAAACAAAAGGAAACAAAACAAAATATGAAGGTTTTAAGTTTAATTTTTTTATAGATGTAAAAGTATTTAGTTTTAATATTAGTTCCCTATCCTGAGTTATCTCGGGCGAATGAAAAAAAATTAAATATTAATCTTTGAATCGTACTCACAAATTCTGTTTCACCCGAGTTTTCTAAGGATAATAATTAATCACAATATATACAAACCCGAGATAACTCTGAATAATCAGGCAAGTGGTTAATGTAATTAGTTAAGTCAATTTTAAAATTAAATAATATTTCAATGTTTCATAAGACTATCAATCATGATGGTGATGATTGTTGTGTAACAAGAGCAATAAAAAATAAGGGGAAAAAATTAATCATGGTAATTGAGTTTTATCCCTTTTCAATACATCTTGAACATAAACAATTTGGATATTAACTAAAAAGCATCTATCTACTTCCCCAGTTATCGAGAATTATTTATAAACTGATAAATAGATAGATTTTTTTTAAGTACAAAGGTTGACTTTGGCCAAGTTGTCCCAAAAATTATCCATAAAAGAAAACTGCTATAAAAATACCTAATATTATACATCAGCAATACTCAAAAATTTTCTGCTTCTTATTAATAAAGTTTATTTAATAAGTGTTTGTCAAGGATTTTATGGCACAATAGACCTTATGCTAAACTACGCCAGAACCTTTCTAATAAGGGCAAAATTAGGAGAATGGCATTCTTTCGAGTCTGTTTAAATTTCTTCATATATTTTTGGGCTACAAGAAATATTTGTTACAGCATCTCAATAGTTTAATAATCTCATAATCATCTGACAAAAATTATTACTGCTCCCATTCAAAATACATTCTTGAAATAATTTAACAATTAATTTAATTTATTCAGATACTTTTTTGTCTATTACACATTGATAGCAGATAACACCCTAAAGTATTGATCTTTGCAAGGATTCCTTAAGTAATAACATACAAAGCAATGTGATGCAATAAACTAAACTGATACTCATATTTTTTTAGGTTAATGATGTGCACATTTGTACAGCAGTATATGATAGACCAGGAAGTTTAAGGGTATGGCAACTGAAATGGGGTAAAGTGATTTGTATGTACAGTCTAGAGGAGATATTCTCTATTGAATTTGCAACATTTACGATGTATGGAGATCTTCTCATTTTGGGAGATGGTACCGAACAAAAGCTCCACATACTGAGTTATATGACAGAAGACACTACAGACACCCTGCAGCTGTGTGAAAATGCAGGCCATGTACAGCATGTTGCAGTTATGGATGGTCTCGTTTTGGCTTCAACAGTGGATAATAACAAAATGGTCCATTTGCATGGTGAGTATAATCACAGGCTGTCTATTAATAGAAAATTAATAGTTAGGTAATTGCATTTGCAATAAATTAGATTAGGTAATCTTAAAAAATCATGGTAAAAGAATAAAGGTCAAAATAATTTATAATTACTTTTTCATAATCCAAACTAATTTAAAGGAAAGGGCATTATGATTTTTACTTTAATAAATATCAAAAATAATTAAAATAATATTTTCCACCTTCATTCCTTAATGGTTTAAAAAAAATTATTTAATTATTGGCAAGGCAGCAGTTGCTGCAAATAATAAATATTAACGTGAAATGTAGTTTTAACAAAATGGCAGGAAAAAATAAAGCTAAAAATATTTTAATAAAGTTAGAATAAATATTCAACACAAATTATGCAGCTTGAAAAAAATCCAAAGAAATATTTATTTTCAAGTACAAAATTCCTTAATTTATTGGTTCATTTTTTAATACGTGTTACAGCATACATTAGCATTTGAAATGAATATATTTATGAAACACAGGAATTTTCATTGTATTATATATATAAAATTATTAAACTATTCTTAAATTTCTGAAACAGTGTTAATGAAAATTTAGTTTCAAAAAATTAAGCAGAATTGTCTGCATTATGTAGTAGACTTGGAACACCATAGAAATAAAAACTCAGGTGAAATTGAGAAATACATTATAGTGAAATAAGACATTTTTTATTCAAAATTATAAATCAATGAAAGCCTGTATAAGCTAGTAAAAGCAAGTCCATATCATTTTATATGTTACAAGTCATGTGTTAAGACCAGAAAAGTTTATGCTCTTCTAAAAGAAGAGCATTTGAGGTTGTTTCATCATCATAAGATTAGGATCACACTGAAAGTTCTTTGTAGTGAAAACACATGAGCAGAGGAACAAGGTCCTAGCTGACTTGACTATAGCCTGCTATGGTATAACCCAAGCTGAAAAAGAGGGAGGATAAAAGAAATAAATAAAATATAATAAAAAAAGTACTTTTCCTCTAACTCAACAACCAAAATCTTAGATTTGTCACTTTTAAATTAGTGAGAATTAGCAAAATGTATGCCAAATATAGCTATTTTTCAGTATTAAATATGTCTATGTTTGACACACTTTTCCCATTTTTGCCTCAAGATGCATTAACAGAAAAGTGAAATTTAACCCTTTATATTTGGCATTAAATGAAATTTAAAGCCAAATTCAAATTTATTCAATTTAGTATATAAATTATTAATTTTAAAAATAATGAAATGTTTTTGGAAAAGTACCCAGAAATGTTATTCCTAAAAAAGGTTAAAGATGACAATATAAGATACAAGTCTGGTTATTAAAGTTATTTAGAAAAATTTATAAAATTATTAAATATGAAAAAATGTATAAAAACAAAATACAGTAAAGGTATGAGTTAATACAGAATATTATAAGAAAAGCTATCAATTTTTTGCCAATAGTTTAGTTTATAAGAAGTGATTATAAATAAATCAAGGTGAGTATATATGTGCAATAAAGATGAATGAAAGTGTTTTGAGAAATGGCACTCAATACTCAGGCAGTTTGACTTATGCCTACCAAATTTGGATTGTATATATCTTGGAGGGTAGAAATGTATAGAACAGTGATTTTTTTAAAATTAGAATTTCACTTAAATGAATACTGGTGAATTGTGGAGATGAATTTTGGTGTTTATCTATAGTAATCTCCTAAAATATAATCAAAGAAAAATAAACTTTAAATTATTTTAAAGTTTAAAAAACTGTCTCTTCACTGATATCATTTCCAACAATATCTAACATTGTTGCCCAGACATTCCATTCTTTTCATTGTTTCATGAAATATTTAATCACAATTCATCAAATAATTCCACCCACTGTTGGAAGCTTAAAAAAAAAGAGGAGTTATAATAACATACAAGTTAACAGACAAATGAACTAGACATTTACTCTTTTATTAAGGTTGTACTATGAATGAGACTGATCTCCATTAGAAAGGTTTACACTCACAATGAGCATAAAAAAATAAAATATCACAAATTTAACAACGGAAAAGTTTATAAATCATAGAAATTAATCTAATCAATTTAACTCTTAAAGATAACAATGTATGTATACATGTGTGTAAAAACCAAACACATGTAATAAATGACAAATTAAGTAAAGAAGTAATGGCCATTACTTGTTATCAAACATAATTCTGCAGACGAATTCATGGGCACAATGGATGCAAACTGAATAGTAAAATAAATCTGAATAAATATTTTTTACCCTCCTTAAACTATTACTGAGCTTGCTCCAGCATAAACTAATTGGTTGAACTACACACTTACATTGTTATTGGGTGATCAGGTAATTTTATTTGGTAAAGCAAGCATTTTTTTTTATAGTTAATATCAGATTTCCAACTTTGAAAATTGCCTCCCACCCATCAAAGGAATTATAATCTATACTGAATAAGTTAATTTAATAGATGTTGCTGCTTATCCAAAAAATTAAAAGAAATCAGTTGTATATATTTTATATTTAACTGGTCTCTTGCAGAAAAAGTTTACTCTAGCAGACAGATAATAACTAATATTTAAAACATTACTACTATATATAAAACTAAGTTCAAATTATATATATATATATATATATATATATATATACTCAAATAATATGTGGTTTACATTAACATTTGTTTTATATATATATTAATGTTTTAAAATACCCAAGATAATTCTGAAAGTTCGTAGATTAAATATACAGAAACAAAACTGTTTTATTTTAACAAATGCACTAATTAAACCATATAAATACATTAGTATTTCTGAAATGGTGGGGGAGAGGATTGTTGCAATGGCAATTTAACAGCTAGTGAAGAAAAACTGAGTAGGTTTTAATAATTAGCTTTATAAAATTTGAAAAATAGAACAGAAAAAAAGTGTAAATTATATATAAACTAAGATATATTAATCAATTAAAATGCTTTCAAATTAATCTGCATACCACCATTTCTTTCCTTTTTACATTATCTATCTATCAATCTATATATTAAAGCTTTTTTTTTTATGTTTATTCTTGTTTCCACTGAAGTTTTAATCTGCCTTCTTTTTTTTAAATATGCAACATTTTTTAAAATTATAAATATTAAATTAATTTTAGCATCATTTATAGGTTTTTCTAATTACAGAATGCTAATATTTCAATTATATATATATATATATATATATATATAAATTTCTTAAATTTTAAATTTGGTTATATATTACAGTAGCAGTTACCTTTTATTTATTTTGTTAATATTTCAATGAAATTTAAGTAATCGAATTTTTATAATTTATTTAGTCATTAACTAGATTAGATATCATTGTTTCATGTTTCAGCAGGAAATAAAATAACTGATGCTCAAAGTTAAAAAATAATCTTTTCTAAATAGTTCCAAGTACTATTTTTTTGTTTCACATTTTCAAGAATATACATATAATAGAACGAATAAAATAACCCGTGAAACTGCCAAAGGCAAGATCTGAATTACCAAAAGTTTTGGAGACTAAATTTGGAGTTAAATTATCAAAAGTTTTGGAGTTATATGTGGCAATCGCACACCTGCATTTCAAGTGACAACTCAAAATAATACGAGATTCAATCAGACAAATAGATAGCATGTGGTCAATTGTCTATTCTATTATACTAAGGTTTCATCATTCAAAACACCACTAAAATTTTACACTTTCAATATCACTGCATTGAAACTGATTCAGTTATCATCTCAGCTTTGGCATTTGCACCAAATTCTTACACTACATCTATGAATACAGATTTGGTTGTATATAATATAAAATATATTTTACTGTTCTTCTGCTTTCATCTATTAATGCCAGAAGAAAATGAAATAGATCAGTAATATGGCTACTTTTTCACTAATTCCAACTTGTAGAATTATAAGCAAATTTACATATTAAATCAAGAAACCTTGATCACAATAAAGGCATCAGAATAATCTGTGTTGAAAATATTTAACATATCATTCTCTTGTGATAGTTGTCTCTGATTTATGGCAAATTCTAACAGATGTATAGTTCAGAAAATATACGTTGAATCACTAGACTTATGTAATGGCTTATAACAGTTGGTATCCAAGTAATAAAAAGCAATTCCTCACCTATCTAGGAATCATGATTTTGTAGTGATAACAATGATTCTATAATATAAAATCTTGATATCACAGTTATTATTTTTGTTTTAAATTAGACCACTTACATCCCCCAAACACAGAGAAAGGTAATAGTCATTTAATTCAAACAATCACTAACAATAACAAATTTCAATCACTAACAGTAAAATAAGCATAAATAACTCAAAACAATCAAAATAAGAGATAATCAAACAGAATAAACTAGATGATATTAATCATGCTCGGAAAATTAATAATTCTCAGATAAACAAATACTAGTACCAATGATACTTGACTTTTAAAGCTATTTATATTTATTTACATTTATGTTTTGATTACATTAACAAAAAAAAAACTACAATGCAAAAATACAGAGACTAAAGCTTTGGAATATATTTTTAAAAATTAGTACAAAACAATTTCTACAATAAACTGCTGAAGGCATGCAATTTATGCTAATTTCTAAAATAATTCATAAGATTTGTCAAAGATGGTGTTCGGTCTATTACAAAATCCATTACAGTTTTCGAATAATCCAATGTAGTTGTCCTATAAGAGAGCAAGATATTATAAAACATATACATACTAATTAAATTCCTTTATCACTTCTTATATAAAATTCCTTTTCTATAAAACATACACAACAAAAAATTCTGAATTTCTTTAATATATACAAGAAATTAAAATTACTGGTTTAAGTTAAATTTATTGATTACAATTATTATATTATTAAGAGAAGATCTAATGTGACGAACATTGTGCCACTAATAATTAGTTATATTTAATTATAAGTGCCTACTAAAAACATTTAGTATATTAGCAATAGTCATTGATCAAGAATATGAATAAAAACAATAATAAGAACAAACAATGATAAAAACACAAAAACTAAAATACAAAAAGAAAAATATTGTTTCTAACATAAAATTTTAACCATCAGATGTAATTATTGGTAAAATAATAATTTTTAACTAACAATTTTTTTAGTAAATTTTGAATAATATATAATCAATCACTTTAATGCAATCAAATTATTGAAAAAATTAAATTATTAATAAACCTATATGGAAAAAATTAAATTTCTGCTTTTATTTTTTGCATGACACGATAAATTATTTGTCACAGAAATAAAGGCTTAAATATTTAAAATGAAGATTAATACAGAATTTGTTGTTTAATTATTAGCAACAATACATGTCCTAATAATATTATTATAAGTTTTATTTTCTTACTAAGATATATTTTTCAAAGTATATCATAATAAATTTAAACTGCAATCTTATTTATGATAAAATTAATTAAATGTATTTATATTTTCTCCCGAGTTTTGTTTTGCACTTATTTTTGAAGTTGTTTTGAAGTTGTAAATATTGTCTCGATATAAAAATAATTTATTTTATCTTTTATAATCATTAGTAAGTTTATTTGTTTTTCATGACAAAAATTTATATTCAAAATATTTTTTAAATGGGATAATGTTTAACTTTAAGCCATTATGGGAAAATAATTAGTAATTTCATGCTTTTGCAAAGCAAAAATGGTATGATGGGAGCTTCATGTAAACAATAAAGCACATTGTTGCAAATAAATAATTAAATTTTTAAAAATTTATACAGTTATGCAATTTTTATTAAATAGATTTTATAAAAATTGCATTAATGAAAGGGTAATTTTTTGAATTTTAAAATTACTTAAAAATTATTTTCCTGCAATGATAATTTTGAAAATTGTGGCAAAAATAGTTGCTTGGTTTTTAATTAGCATTTTAAAAAGTGCTCCAGAGTGAGCACTATTACTTTTGAAATTATACGTGTGATATATTTAATAGCTCTTCATCTAAAAATCAGTAGAGAAACAAGACACCCATTCATCTTTGTTGTTAGTAAAAGATGACTACATGACAAACTTTTTTGAGAAACAAACATTTATTAAATTATCATGGAATTATTTAAAACTATATAAATTAATTTTCAAAAAAGTGCTGAAAGTATAAGCAAATTTTCATTTCTATATTAATTAATATTCTTACTGGAATACAGAAAATATGTCAAATCCAACTGGAATAACATGCACTATGTAATAGAAATAATCATGTTTATTTATTGAATATGTACTCACAAAATGCTGGCTGCTTACGTTTTATCTATTCCCTGACATATTTGAGTACCACTGCATTTCCAGTAACAATAGAAATGCATTAGTTGCAAGAAGTGCTCAGTACAAAACTGTTAAGTTAATAAGTATTATTATTAATAATAATATTTCAAGACCTTATGCAAGAATATAATTATAAAAAAAGGTCTGCTTACTAAATAATAAAAGTTATACATTATATTACAGATTTTACTTCTTTTTAAGATTACTTACTCAATTTTCATAATTATTGCTTTGCAATAAGATTTTTTGTTATAGAAGCCACTTTAATTATACTGAAAAGCTGAACATAAAATTAGTATTAAAATAATCATCAAAATTTTTGCATGAAGTATTTGTAGGGGATTCATATTTTCTCTGTCCAAATAAAGCATTTTAATCAGCATTTAAGTTATTTCACATTTTATTTTAGCAAAGCTTAAGTCAAAATACATATTTTTTATTTATTTTGCATCCATTGTACTATTCAATACTGAGCCTATGAATAAATTTTACTTATCCAGGTTTTGTAGAAGAGAAAAAGTATTTTAGCCTACTTCTTCAACATTGTAGCTGATTCTGTATAACAGAGACGATTTCATGAAATAAGATTAAAAGAGAGGCAATAACTATCAATCAATTTCACAGAACAAATATTCTATATAGATTAATTTTCATATGCTAAAATAATAACTGTTAAAATAAATCTGATAGCCCATTTTCTTTAAAGGAAACTATTTTATCAGTACATCCTCTTAAACTCATCTGAGCAGAAATGATGGGCATGAAAAAGATTTATCGGCACATAATAATTCAATTTTTCCCTTTTTATAACAAGCAATTATAAAAGTTTGAAATTTTTAATCACCTTATATATATATAGTGATTTCTTTTCATTACTTTATTACAACCAAAATAAATATATTTATTATCAAGAATACAAGAATCGAATGTTTATGAAATTCATAAACATATAAACAAATCATTAAATGTTATCTAGTGACTTAAAATGAAAGGAACTTATCAAATTTTTAAATTTTAAGCTCTTATCATATCATACAAGAGGTCTTTTTGTATTTTCTTGTGAGATTTTTGTATTTTCTTTAAAAGTTAAAAATAAAGATTGAGTTTATCAGAAATTGCCAAATATTTTAACAATTAAAAAATTATTTTTTTTAGTTTATCAACTTCAAGATTTTGATCATCTTGGAACTTTCTACTGTAAAAATATGGACAGAATATCTGCAATTACATTAATTAAAAATCATGCATTGAAATTCATTTTGGGAGGCTCAGCACTTGCAGTTTTAAAACTTGAAACTTCCCCAAGAAAGGATACCTCAAGTATAGATTCCAGCAGGTAAATATTTGCAAAAATGTCCAAGAGAAATTTTTGGTAATGTAATTCAGTATACAGAGTCATTAAGATTTATTATTTACACTTGCTTACCTTCAAGCAAATAACAAAATAAATTTTAATCAAAATTAGAATTACAACTTATGAATCTTTCACTTTAATTACATCATTATACAATTTCTTTTTCAATAAAATTCATAATATTACACCATTTTGCCCCTAATGTCCTCAGCCTTCACATAATAGCTCAGTAGACAAATATCTGCTATATCCAGCTTTCAAGATTTGAACCATAGAAATAACAACTGGGAATAGATGACATTATTTCTGTAATTTGTGTGTGTACAGGTGTACGCCAGATCACTACTGAATGATTTTTTAAATGCATGTCATCATCCTGTAGTTGTTTTGCTATATGAAATAAAAACAATATCCAATGATTTAAAAGCAGCAGGACAAAAATCTTTCCCCAAAAGTGTGCTTGAACGTTGTTTAAGCTTCCAATGGCTTATATTTAACATGTTGGTTACCGCACTGAATTTCTTGCATTGTCATTTTATATGGAACTGAATTGTCACCAGTGACCCCCATGGTAGTCAAGGTATTAAACCAGTATATAATATGCTCAACACTATGCTATTCAGCAAAATTACTCTGATTGAGCTGATTGCCATAATAAACTAGTTAAACAAACTTCCAACTGATATTTAATTATTTAAATTTACTTACTAAAATATAGATAGAAATAATCATTATCAAAATTCAATTATTATTTGTGCAACATAATTCAAACAAAGGCAAGCAAATTTTGCCTTTAATAAAAAAAATTCTGATTAAAGATATAAGCAATTCAAATAATGGAAGAACTTAATTCCTCCATATCAGATACAATCAAATGTTAAATATTGTAGTTGAAGAAATAAATCATTCTGACTTTATAACCAGTGAAAAGTTTAATAAAAAGTTTTGAGGTAAATTAAAAAAAATTAACATTACAAGTTACTTAACACATTCAATCACATAGAGTACTCTGCAGTGTGTAAATAAATATTAATTTGAACACTAAAAACTTTTTTCCCTCTAGTAAATCCTTGAAAGAAAAGGAAATGAATTTACAGAATATCCAAGAAAATATGGATGAAAATAACATACAACATCCAGAAAACAATTTATTAGAAGAGAAAAGCATGGATGAAACTCCAAAATGCCAAACGTCAAAGAGTAATACAGATCACCCTCATGAAAAACAACCTCCATTTGAAAACTTTTCACATTTACCTCCAATACTGAAATCGAAAGAATTAAAATTACAGCAAAAGAAAGGAGACATGAAATGTAAACACCCAGACAGTGAATATTATTGGACAGAAAATGCACATTTGAGTAATTTAAGAAAACAAGGCGGAATGCTTCCCCATCTTAATTTAAAAACAAATTTTCTACAAAACACAAACAGAGAAAGCACAGCTTCTACCAATGAATTAAACAAATCAGATTTGGATCAAAGCATGGATCAAGGTGATATCCAACAATCAAATGAACCGACTCAAGAAAAGCAGCATAAAGGAGATTTTAAAGAACAGCACCTTTCTCAACATGACAAAGATTTTATAGGTGAAAAAAATAGGAATGGCACAGATGAACCTTTACCACAAAGAATTCCCCGAACATTAACTGAGAAGCAAAAGTATGAATCAGAAAAAGTCAGAATAATAAAAATTAACAAGGAACAAGGAGGAGGTAAAAAGCATAACTGGTTTAATTTCACTAAGAAAAAGCAACAAAAATGTACAGAGAAAGAACAGCAAAAGAAGAGTAAAGAAAAAGACTGTAAGATTATGTGAATGATAAGGTTTATTACAGAAATAATAATTATATTAAAGAGATTAATCACATAATCATAAATTAATGTGCATCAGATGAATGTTTTAGAGTTAATAAATAATCAGAAAGTGATACACAAATGTGAAACATAATTTTAATAAGGTAAATAAATATGTACAAAGCAAACTAGAAGAAAGAATATATATATTTTATGGTTCGATTTCACAGGAACAGAACGGAAGTGAAATGTGCCTGATACAGTATTTACCACAGTATGACGACCCTATAAGAAACACAGTTTTACTAAACAGAAAACACAAAACTTTACTTTTTAAATTAACAAATTTGTTTTTTTATAACTGATTTATGTCAAATAACTATATTACAAAAAAAAATGGAGTGTAAGTTAAATACAAATTTTTATTAACACTCTAGCAAGAAAACAGAATTTCTAAGATTAGTATATAATACTAACTTATGAGTTAAATTAGATCAGAAAAAATGTTAAAAAGATGAAATTTGTGTTCTGTTGAAATAAAGTATTTAAGAAGTACTGAACTTGTTTTGTTTTGTTTTAATTCTGCTCTATAAAAGGCTACGAAATGTAGAATCCAAATAAATGAGCATACCTTTCAATAGTAATGGTGTTCATGATTTTGACCAAAATTTACTACTCCCTTTGATTCTGAAACCATAAAAAAAATAACAAAATTTGCAGCTTGATCAAAATGTTTGAATATGTTGACTACTATTCCATTCCTATGCCAACCCATTATGAAGCACATATCAGAAGCTGCAATTAATAGCTTCAGAGCAGAATTAATATCGTGGAAAACGGGATTTTAGTATTTAAAAGCAAGGAACTGAAAAAAAAGTGATTTTAGCTTGAGCCAGCTTACATAAAAAACGAAACACTCACTAATAATAATCATCATTTAAAAAGCAAATTTTAAAAAAAGTAACATTTTTCTTGACACACTTTGCATCTAGATACAATATAAATAAATGCTTTTTTTTACCCCTTGGTGTTAGGCTTCTTTTTGGATGGCTTATCGTTCTGCAAAACTTCACGCATCTCTTCAACAGAATCACTATCTTGAGATTGAGCTTTAAGATTTTTCTTGATATTAGATACCTGAAAAATCAATCTCATATAAATATAAGACATAAAACAGCAAAAATCTTGGAAGGGGAAAAAAAAAAAAAAAAAAAAAAAAACTCATGAATTTCCCAAATTTAAACATCACTCAAAGACAGAAACTTGCAATTAGTGATTAAACATACTATTCCACTTGAAATACTGTTTTTGCAAATCTTTTTAATTCGTTACATAAGTGCTTTGAAAAATACACAGTATACATGTATAGTAAATTATTCTCAGTTCAAGTTTTTTTTTTCTTCTTAAATTCTTGTGTGTTAAACAGGAGAAGATTAAGCATCTAATAGGTCATCAGCAATGTTACAACACTAATTAAATTGTCTTTTTTTTTTTCTATTTTGTAAGATGGCATCGTCTGTTTCAAAAATTTGCAGTTGTTTTGATTAACCTTACCTTTCATAGCGAAAAACACTTATTATGCCTAATTTTTAAATTGAAAGCTATGCACGACTACTTAAAATAACAAAATACGATAATTCAATGTGTAAATAGGATTAGGACAAATAAGTTAAATTATTACCTACAAAGGAGTTCGAAATAATAAAGTCATTCCAGAATGTCAAATTCAAAAATAAGTTTATAGCACATTTCAAGATCTATTTGATTCAATGGAACAAACAATATAACATGGCCATTTAAAAAAAATGTTCTTGCTTAGAAGTTTCTGAGGCTAAAATTCTAAAATTTTAGTTTCTATAGCTAAAACAAAATAAAAATAATATATATTTAATAATACAATCTGTGGAAAGTTTAAGTAAATAAATTCTAGGTGAGGGAATCAAATATCAAAAATTGCCATTTAATTTGAAAGTTGTGTATAATAAGAATAAAATATATACTATGTAGTATTTCATTAATGCTTAAGCAATAAAAAATGCATAACCAGAAATAAGTGAAAAATGATCATTTAGAATGAAAACAACAGGAAAACAGCCATTCATTAGTCCTCCGGTCAATGTGCTAATTCTCCAGTATATTGCACCTTTGGCACAATTTATTATTTTTCTTTCAGAATTTATTTTCATACACTTCAAATTATCTACTAGCAAAACCTGCTTTATTCTATTCATTATTTAAACAGCAGATGTCATCAATATATATATATATATATATATAGTTTCTATGTATGTAAAATAAAAACTATTTTAAAAATGAACTAAAATCATAGCAAGAGTCAAACTGACTTGATGTTGCTATTGAAGAGCCATAAAAATGGCATATATTCCAGGGGTAAATTATAAGCAGCCATCTCAATCAGAGAAAAGATATACCATTAACTAACAAGTATGGAAATCCTTTGCATTTTGCACATGTGCCAGAGGGGATTTTATTTTCTCAAAAATATGAAGGAAATGGGGTAAATGCATCTAATTTAATGGAAGATAAGGACTATGAAAGAATTCTGAAAACATCTTAACACGTATCAATCCTTTGCAAAGTTAAATCATTCAAAAATGTTAGTCTTGGAATTATGAAGTGAATAATAATTTTTATAATCAATGAAATGATTATCTAATAAAATTTAAAATGCAATTATGCTTTTCAGAAGAAAGTTTATAATTTCTTACAATGCCTATGAAATTTGCTATTTCTTCAGAAATAGCAATTAGTCCACTTAACAAATTATAAGAATTAAAAAGAAAGTGACATTAATAAAATGGAATACAAGAATGGTTAGTTATTATATATATATATATACTATTCATGCCACTAGATAGTCTGCTATTCTTAACTGACTACATGATTGAATTGAACTTGACTACCAACTCATTATAAACACAATGAAGATTTGATACTGATAGATTTCAGTTTTATTTTTTACCTTTTTATAGTTTCAAAGATTAGACATATTCTAGTAAGATTACCATAACTTGTATTCTAATGGACTTATCACCAAAATTCTTATAGATTCAGGAATCTTCAATTTCATAACCATGTTAAATGATTACTAAAGGCAGGGGTCATTGATCTGGCATACATCAGACCTACCTGTAAAATGGCCTTCCTTACCATAACACTAACTTTATTGGAAAACAACATTTAAAATTAGTAACAATAAATATTCTATAAAAGCAAAAACTCAAATTTATTCACAAATATTATTTTTTTTTTCAAAAGTTAATTATATATATTTTTTATAAATGTTCTGGCCAAAAATTAATTTAATTTATTATTATAAATTAAAATGCTTCAAAATTTTAAAAAATGTAAATCAATTTTTACATATAGTTTATAGGCTGAAAGTTATAAATATTCTATAACACTCAATAGAATTTAATTTTAACACTTGGTAAAATTAAATCATTTTAATCAGTATCTTACTGAGCATTGAGTGTATTTTGAAGTTTCCATTTTCTTTTTAATGAGAAATATTTACTAAATTATTACCAAGACTAAAATATTAATCAGCAATAGTGTTCTGCCTCTGAATTTATCATACATTTCACTATGACAAGTTTTAAGCTATTCACTTTTGTTTAGTAAGAAGAATCAATTATGTATTTTGATTTATTTTCCTATAAAACTGATGAGTACAGAATTTGCAATATTTTGGTTGTTACGGTATATTGTCAAAGTCACACATATTTTATTTACCTGGTTTAATTTTTATTTAAAGCACTTTCATATATATGAATAAACAGACTGGTAGACAATTAATCAATAGATTTGTAAAATTTGATACAAATTTAAAATTCTGATGATAAAAAATATATCGAAATTCATCAAATAAGTTCTAAGCATTTTTCTGTTATGATATTTCTTTCTGAATTAACATGGATGGTAATTCATAAACACATAATGATGGTGCATAGTTCAATTGTTAATCTCTTTTTGTTCTATTTAGCAATATAGACATAACAGAGATTTGAAACAAAAACAAAAAAAGCTGAATTTCTTAATAATGAACCACATCAACAAAAGCATCAAGAAAGTAAATAAATTTAATGACTGAACAATAAAAATAATGTAAGTAAGTATTTAAAAATATTATGGAATTATTGCTTGAAAGAAAATGAATAGATAAAAGGTGAATTGCTTAAAAAGTTTTGTTAAAATAAAAACTTTGATATAAATGACTATATATATATATCCTTAATATTTTCTTATTGTCTTTATGGTGAAAGATTTATAAATCTTTTTTAAACCTTAGAGTTTATTATAAACCTTTTATAAACCTTATTGTTTGTATACAAAAGTACAGGTTTTCTTTTATGGTTCAATTTGTAGTCTTCCTCAGTTTCCAAATTTTTTTTATAACTTGGTTTTCCTTTGATAGAAGGGCGAGAGGTTTTTCTTAATCCCCCCCCCCTACTGTTCTCTTTCCAACAAGTTTTTAGCAGCATTTATTTTTTGGACAAGCTACAATCAATAGCATCATACTCTCCCCCCGTCCCAAATACTCAATAGTAGACTGCTCATATCCTTATATATTTTACTGTCTGAATTCAAGAATATATTCCAACATCCATTCTTTTATATAATACATCTATTAAGTTTGGCATTAAGTTGAATGTGCCTTAAGCTTGAGTCCCATAAAAGTAATCATAGCTTTTAGCATTTTAATGAGATGAGTATATTTTTCCCCACAATACTTTAAATCCTTGAATATATATGGAAATAGGTTTATCTAAGCATTAACAGGAGATAGCTATTTGCTTGATACAAATGAATTTTTAATGAATAAACCTTTTTTATTCATAGCATTTGGTCAAAACATATATTACACAAAAATTATGGTATTGATAGTCTTGCAAATATAACTGTTCATTATAGTTGGGTCGATAAAGCAAATACAGATGCAATTCAGTAATAGCCATAAGTTTTTTTAAAAAATAATTTCAATTATATATATTATATATACATATATTCCCTAGTTCCTGAATAAATCCTCCTCTGCTTATAAATATAGTATACCATAAAAAGATATATTGTTTGGCCACTCTTACTAAGGAATGCATCATACAAAAGCATCAGAGTTTGAAAAAGGTCAAAGCTTCATAAAATGAGAACCAAGAATGAAAAATGACATTTACTGGAAAACATATATCAAGTTTAATATGAAATATATCTCAATGAAATTTTATATGTCATTTTATCATTCTATACCATTATTTCATGAAGTTCTTAAGGCATGCAGAGAATAAAATTTTTAGCTGGCATTGTGCATATGATAGCTTAAGTCATTGCCAATATCCAGCAAACGAAGATTTTTTTATTTCAATGGCATTCATTGTTTCTTGGATAACTGCAAAAGTTGATCAAAATGATTAAATAAATGAATAAAATGATTAGATGAAATATTAAAATTACTCATTAAAGGATTATATTTCCTTCATTACTTACACAAAATTTTGAAATTTTCTTTGAGAACATTTATTTTTATTTACTATTAAATGCCTAAACAAACTAGCTGTATTATCACAACTCTGTTTACAAAAACGAAAAACAGCTTGCCAATATTAACAGTATTTTCATTTTGTCACTGCTTACAGTTTCATGCAAGTTCAATTAAAAGTTTACAGTTTGCAATAAAATTTTCAAAGTGTATTATAAAAATGTTTTTACAGTTTCAATTTAATTTTGAATAATGCAATATTTCTACCTAAATCTCAAAGCTTTTTTTTTCTTCACCTAAAGACTGGACAAAATTTGCTAGAACGGTCACAATTCAAAATGACAAATAATAAACGAAAAATTAGATAAAACATCCTAAATTCTATGACTGAGGAGCATTAATTGGCCTATAAGCAAATTTTTTCATTGG
>JAPMOQ010058830.1:803439-864221 GCA_026543055.1 Argiope trifasciata | reverse complement strand
CAAATCTACTTTTATCATAATAAAGTCATTGCAAAAATGCACAACATGCCTATTGATGATAATCATATAAAAAATCATTTTTAATAAATTCTATATGACTGAGGAGCATTAATTGGCCTATAAGCAAATTTTTTCATTGGTGCGGCTGAAAATGATCAGGTTGGAAACAAAATTTCTTGGTAAAGAAAAACTTGCATTATTTTTTAACACATTTACTATGTGCTTCCTATAAAATTTATAGCATCAAATCTACTTTTATCATAATAAAGTCATTGCAAAAATGCACAACATGCCTATTGATGATAATCATATGAAAAATCATTTTTAAGAAAATCAATACTCTTTAATTTTGAACCACTGGAAATGATAATAATTATCTTGATATAGGGAGCAAACATAAAAAATAAAAGCGAAATAATTAATAAAGGAATGTTAAGAAGAGTTTAAAAATAAACTGAATATCTCCATAAAGTTGGCAATATTTTATTACATTTAAAATTTCATGCCAAGAAGTTTCTGTTTGGATTAATGAAGGGCAATGGAGGAAAAGAAAAATGAATACAACCATCATGACTCAATCATTAATGAATTGATCCAATAATGCTATCAAATATCCCATTCTATAACTTATGTTTCAGTCGAATTCTGATCAGCTTTCAATAGCATTGAATTGAACACTTTTTCTTCTTAGAGTTGTACATTAAACTAGCATACAGTTTTGTTTGTGTGCTACTTGCATCCTTTGCACACACACACACTCAATAAATACATTAGCAAAATTTTTTTAATCCAATTTTTCCAAGAATGACAAAATTAGATTACAAAAATAGTGAAGCCCATGTTTTTGCCACAAAAGTGTAAAATACATTTGTACAATTCTAAATATCTTTAAAATATGACAACTTATCAAAGCCTCATGGGAAATTTTGACAATTACAACAATTTTAGCCTGTGTGTTTCACATAAATTTTAACTAAATTAATAAGTTAACAGTTTGTAAAAAAAATTAATAAAGAAATAGCACGTTTCTAGAACAAGAAATAATGCAAATGGAATTGTATTAATAATAATGCAAAAAACAAAGTAATGTAAGAAACAATTACCTCATTTTCAATTTGTTGCTTAAGCTTAAGGTGATTATCTTTCATGTTATTTGCCTTGATTATTTGATTTTCAATGTTATTCAAAACAGTTTCACAGCTGTCCGACCTAAAAATAAGAATTTAAAAAATATTTTGTAAGCACATTAATAAGAAAAAAACTTCTAATTGCTAATACAAATTTAAATATTTAGCGAAAAAAAGAAAGATATCAGAATAAATATCAGGAAAAAAATCAGAATCATGTATATGAAATAATATAATATAAACTCTACTATTAATGGAGCATACTATCTAAATGTATTTCTGTTAGATTTAATTCACATTTTGACTTCTTGCAATATAGTTCCAATATTAGGACAGATGCAAATGGGCTATTAAAACAAAAGGTCAATTTTCAAACATTAATATTTAATATTCAGCATACTTTTAAAACACATGAATTTAAAGTCAAAAAATTTTTTTAAATTCAAAAATATAAATTTTTATATTATTGATTATTTGCAATTTTCTATGTAATGATAAACTGAGCTGTTATTGAAAGTTTATAAATAACCAGAAACACTGCTAAAATTTATAAAGGATATGGTGAATAGAATACATTATATGAGTGAAAAACATGATGCAGAAAAGTATAACTCTTCAAAAGTACAACATTTTATTGGTTTAATTCTAATCTACATATGAATCACAACTTCTGTCATTTTCAGAAAAAATATTAAAATTCAATTTACTCTGAATACGTATGATTTTTTTTTCCACATTAAAATAAATCATATCAACTATATTTAAATAACAAAAAATTAAAATTATTTTATATGCAAGACAGATATACAAACCATTCTTGAAGAACTTGTAAAATAATATCAATATCAGCAGGTTTAATATCTCTTCCTAATGTATATTCTACTTCCAACCGACTATTTCTTTGATCCAATTTCCCTCGAACTATGTCAGCATAGATCACATCAATTATAAGGTCTTCCAACTCACGTAAATTTTTCATATCCAATTCTTTAAGGAGTTTTGAATATGGAATGCACTGAAATAAAATATGATTTAGCAACTGTATAATGAAAATAGTAACAAATAAATTATCAACTATAAAAGTTTTATTATAACTAATAAAAAATGCAGTTTAATATTCCAAAGCAACTGAATAAAATTAATCAAATTTTAAAAACATACAAGAAAAGGCATTTAAATCAGACAATGAATTTTTACTTATAAATAGAAATATTTATCTAAGTGTCTGTGATCACAAATGAATCACACTCACAGCCATGAAATTTGATGTACAGGTAGTCATACTGATAAGTCAATGAGCATAGACTCAAATTCTAAAAAGAAAATTTTTAATTTAATGCCTTGCATTGTTTTAGATATTTTTTCCTTTCCTTTCTTTATTTACCCCCCCCCCCCCAATAATGGTGCATAATATTATTACTCATGACTATAGGGGGAAAAATATGAAAAAGAACAATAAAGGAGAGAAAGCCTCATTGTTCTAAATACATTTGTTTTATTGCTCTTCCTGGATCATGAGAATTTTTTTAAAAAAAATCTGTAACTTTTCCTAAGCAATTTTAAGAATTTAGATTCAACTATCTGACAATTCAATTCTATTCTGTTTTTAAGTTGACTATTGATACCTTTCTTTCTTGTAAAAAACACTAGCATATTTTGATTTGCAAGTTTTTAATTATATGTTTCTCAAATAAGCTCAAAGATTTTCTAGGCTATGCAAAAAGGAATTTTTATTTCTTTGCTGATTTGACGAGGATTTAAATCAAGAATCCAACAATAAAAATAAATAAAATTCTATCATCGTAAGGTAGAAGAATTTAATATTTGGATAAAATTACAAAGCAAGCTATGAATGCATTAAGAAAAATCACTGGATGTTATTATCCCTGTTAATGATACTGTTTGCTTATGTTTTTAAATATCTTTTTTAAGAGATTATTTGGAAATGTAGAAAGAGTAAATTTAATAGAAAATGACACTGAAGAATCAAGATTTATTGCTATATTGTACCAGATCCAAGGTCTTAAAACAGAACCTACTGTAGTTTCGATTTTGCTGACATTCATTATGTCATAGGAAGCATTGGGTGTTTTCATTTAAGACGTATACTTTTCACAAATCGCAACATAATTAAAACTTTCAATATAATATGATGAAAGTGTTTGCAAAAAATATTTGAAAATAAATAAATAAAATAAATCCATGTAAAATGTTCCACGTCAGTTTTGAAATAATAGCATTCATAACAATTTGTAATTTTTTTTCCCCTATGACTTAAACACATCCAATAACTTTAAGTAGCAAAATAAAATTCATCATTTACAGATTGGGATAAATATTTAAAAACCAAACAATGGATAATTTATAAACAGGAAAAGTAAAATGATATAAATTTCCTCATCTGATGTAATTGTTCATTTACAAAATATTCATTGCACAATATCTCATTGTACTGTCTTGTAAACTAATATTTATATTGACTGATACAGACTTAATAACTAATATTCATACAGATATGAGTTTGCATTAAAAATAATATTATTTAAAAAACAAAAGTTATAGTGTCAGATTTAATATGTTTAAAGAAAAAAAGTGACATTACCTTTTCTTTTGTAGCTAATGAGACAATTGTCAGATGCCTCAACTTATTAATCATTGCAGGTGTTAATTCTGGAAATGAGGATTTGTTTTCTACAAGAAGAAAAAAAAAAGTAAACATTTTCTCTCTAGTTTTGGTCTAAATTTAGGAAACACAAGAAAAGGCTTAAAAGCAATGATGAAAATTACACAGGGTGAATTAACATAGAATGTTAATAGCATAGAGTAAACAATTTTGGATTTTAGGAATAATTTTACATTCATTTCTTTATATGCATTATGTAATTTACAAAAGTTCATTCCATGGAAATTTTTTAAAAAAAGAAAACTTTAATTATCTACAAAGAAAAAGTTCATACGAAATTAAGGAAAAATAAAGACATTGCATACAGCCATATCTAATAGCATGTATAATTTTCTTAACAGCAATTTGAAACCGACGAATATTTACAAAACAGATGAAACCTTAGATGAACTAATGAAATGTACAAACAACAAAACCAAAAGTTTATTACTAATGTAGATTGATTCTCCTGTATAGCCAAATTTTTATTTTCAAAAAAAAAAAAAAAAAAAAAACTCTATATGAATAGAATAGATGATACCTTAATTTTAACAGAAGTTAAAAAAATTAATTTCAGAATGCCAAATATGGCTACATGCAGAAATGTTAAAGTCATAACTTAATAGTACTTGAAACATTCTTAATGGAGAAAATACTTGAGTTCATTACCATACAAAAATAATTTTTTGAAAAATATGTTTCAAAATAATGAAAGTTTTACAGATATATTTAGACAAATTTCTATTTGTCCAACATTTATTAATACATTCCCTAATTTATCTACAAATATTTCCTGTCTGCCATCTGGTGAAAATACTTCATTTACTAATTGGGGATAAAAAATATTTTCCCAGACAAAATTAGGACACAAGTTATAAGTTACATTTCATAGCTAACAATATATATTTTATGTATATATTACAGTCTAATTTAGAATGCTTTGATTTTACTTAAAAGCAAACGAACATAATTAACAGGGAAATTTCAAATTCCATCTAAAATAGATAAAGAAGAATTATATCACAAGCTATTTCAACTTCTCACAACTAATTTTTAAAATGTCTTTTTATATTCTCCTTCCTCCCCCCCCCCCCAAAAAAAAACTAATATAATAAGTCCCTAAAATTCGAGGATATCATAGCAATATGTAGGAAATTCTTGCAGAGATTTCTCTCTTCAGACAAGTATGCCAACAGATTCTAAAACCTCCCCCACTTTTGTGCATGCGTTAAGACAGGTTTAATTCAGTAGTGTGGAAAGAAGAAAATGTTTATATTTAACAATAAAGTAAATTCCAGAAATGGCATGATCTTTCCTTGTGCCACCTCTTAGTGAGATAGACCCACCAAAAAGTGGTCATCTCAGTACAATAATACTTCCAACATAATTCGTTTCTTTATCTTTTCTACTTTAAACATTTTCTGTTTCAGAGTATAATAAAGCAAACTCCTTACAAAAAAAGTGGGGTGGGGAGTCTATATTTTTAAAGAAGATTTGCCTTTTCTTCCTTTCTTCCCAAAAAAGGGCTAGATGCAATACCAAAAACATATCAAACCACTAATGTTACAAAAAAAGTTACCTATTTTGTCAAGCAAAAATATTTGGAAGACTACAACAACTATACCAATGAACTAAGAAAGATGTATAGACAAATTTCTACGATAAATGCAGGCATAAAAAACAGAAACACAACGGTACAAAAATACTGAATTTATTGAGAGATGAATTTGTTTGATTGCACTGAAATAACTACTTTGTATGTATGTTTGAAAATTTATATTCTTTCTTTCAAGCAAATTGTTTTTATAGCTCTTCTTTCCGACTGATACAAATTTGCTTTAAAAGAAGGGTATAAACTTGCATCTAATATTAAGCAAAATTAGATACAAGCGTATACTCTTTTTTAAATTCATACCTACAGTTCGAATTTGGGGTTTACTATCTAGATGTAAAGATGAAATCATTTTTCTAATACTATTTATTATATATCAGCAAAGCATAAAAAGCCTTTGATTTAATAATAGCAAGAATTCAATCTCATAAATTATTACCAAAACTGATATAATTAGTTTTGAAAAATGTACTCACCCATATAATTGCTGAAAGTACCAAAAGCAAACAAGTGTAAGAGTTGATAATATGGAGAATATTGAGTTGAGTTATTCAGCTGAAAAGAGTCCATTATCATTAATAAAATTACAAATACAAAACATTATAGAATCAACAATTAGAAAGTTGAATATAAAAATATCAAGAAACAAACTGATCTGCATAATAGTATTATGAGCAAGAATTATCAAGATTAAAACTGTAGTAAAACAAAAGTCAGAGACACAAAGAATTTATTATTATATATTAAGACAAAAATTATAATATTAAAAGTCAAAGCAATTCGGGAAGTCAATATTTTTTTCATACTTTCAAATCATGAATTAGGGCTAAGATCTATATTTTCAATTTATTATTATTTCAAGAGATTATGTGTTGTTTGCTACTTAGAAAAACTTCAGATTTATAACTGCATTGCATGCTTTCTCTAGAACAGTCAAAATTCTGGTTTTATAAAATATAAATAAAGTTTGGTGAATAATTTAACTAAATTCTTATATTATTTTACTTAATTGCAATTAATTGCTTACCAAGTGTATATTTGTTGGAATACAGCCCTTTTTTATAGACAAATCTGTTATATGTAGCCATAAAAAGCAAGCAGCTTTTTTATAGTAAGACGATAATGTGATATCTAACAGGATAACAACAAAAAAAATATTTATAATTTAATGACCCACATGTCTATACTACTTGAAACAATGCCAAAAATAGTAAACTTCCCTCACATATCAATATAGATAACTGTCCATCAGCAATGCTGGAAGAAGTTAGAAATAGCCTGAACATTTTAGTATGCATTATTAACCGATACAATATCCCAGTTCTTGTTTTATTATCAAACAAATGATTTTTTTTCATGTTTAAGTTGACTATAATATAATTGATTTGTTGGTGCATAAATAAGAATTAGTAACTCATTATATTTTTCCTTTAGAGACCAAATCGAAAATCATAGTTAATATTTCCTTTCAGCATTTTTTAAATTTGTATTCAAATTATATATATATATATATATATATATATATATATATATATATATATATATATATATATATGACTTGATCACTACCAATCAAATAAAATTCCAAATGAATCTTTATTTATAGAACTATTTGTTCTACTCTAGGTTAAACATTAACTATTACACTGCCTATATTCACTATCACAACATTTGTCGGTTGAAAGCCTATCATTAAAAACCGTTCAAGGAAAGAGTCTTCCATTAACACCAAGAAAAACACATGATGTTAACAGGGTTTAGGGAAAAAATCCTCCATTAACTAGAAGACACTAACAGGGTGTTAGCCAGAACTGTTACCAAAGTGGAATGTCAAAATTCACAGCTCCAAAAATTCACAGGTCCCTCCTGCCTCCAAGAATGACGGGTACTTTTCTGCTTTCCAAAAGTCCATGTCCTCAAATTCCATTCACCCACTTCAGCTTTCTATCAACCAATCATCCAGCAAAAATTTCCCTCAATTCTGGCATCACTGTGGCATGGGATCTGACCATCATCAGTGTTACGTCCTGGCAATGGACCACTCTGAAACAAGTGCCTTCACAAAGGGATCACCCGGCAACCAGATGTTGGACATCCTTTGAAAAAGTGACAGGTCCCATCTCCATAATGAACTTTAGATATGGTCTAATGACCAGATACGATCAATCAGCGAAGGAGATTCAGGAGATTCCCCATTTCAAAAGCTAGCGATGTTTAACAATGGAAGCCTTAATAGGTTGGGCGCAGCTGTCGGGAAATGCCTCTAATCGTGAATAAGACAGAGGAGCATTACAATTACATATGTATACAATGTGTGTGTACTGTTAATAAATCACTATTAGTTTACATTTGAATTTATTGAACAGCTTTGATTTGAATATTTTCTTCAATGGCAATTTTGCTATCAGGTATTGTTAAGTCAATGCTTTCAAATAAATGAAAATCTGACAAAAAGTTATATATTAAAATAAAAAAGAAGTTTAAGAACACAATGGTGAGCATTAAATTTAATGTATTAGTGGTTTTTATTAAAAAATTAGTAATTGAAAGAAAAATATTGTGTAGAAATAAAATTAATATAACTGCAGCTTTAAAATCTTGAATTTTCAATAATCTAAAATAATTGTTTGGTATAATTATCCATCAGGTTATTATGGAATAAGAAGGGGGGGGGGGGAGAAAAATTTCAATTATGTCAATATTTAATTAATTTTTGAGCTTGATTTAAATAACAGGATAGGAAAATTTGGTTAAATTCGACTAAGTTGTTAAAGAGTAAATGTAAAAGATACATATATGCAGTGACTTTTATTTATATTAAGATACATACTTCTTGTATATTTGGCATGTCAAGAAGTTCACCAAACACATAGATTCCTGGAGCAACAAGGACTTGTTTTATCAGTTCTACTGCAGCAGCTCCTTTAGCAGATTTGGCTAAGAGCAAATACTGCTCAAGAAGAGCCTGTTGATTGATAGTTGGAAGATTCTTATCACTCATTTTCTAAAAATAAATTTAAAAAAAACATCCAAAAATTAATATGCAAAACCAATGGGGTGCATAATCACAACACTAATAAATTATCAAACACTAAGAAAATTTACTTAATAGTAAATGAGTCAGAAAAAAATAACTAAACATCTCATAAAATATCATTAATTATACAACACAAAAATTTTCAGTTTTACAGAACACATTAAAAATGCAATTTGAGATAGAAATGATACTGATGAATTTATTTAAATCATCTAATTTAATGTTATTCATACATTGTTAAGAAAGTATTAGAATGTTTAATGTTAGGGAGACTACAGTTACAAGACAATTCCATAGATCTATAATGGTATTTATGTCTAGTAAATTTTAAATTTATAATTCAAAGTCATAACAGTACAGATGGAAGTTTGATAAGATAAACACTGGTTTAGCTGTGATGCTTATTTAACAATGGTTAAAAAATTATAATGTTTTCAAATATAATCCTTGTATGTCTTAAAAAGATATTAATCTTTTACATAACTCTCCAAGTTTTCTTTATTTTATTGCTTAGTTCTTCAAACTGCATTACTACTTTTTAAAGTAACACTATATATCTTAGATTGTCCATTAGTCAGAATGCCATTGCCAATTTAAATTAAATCTCGATAATAGATTTGAGTTATTCTAATGTTTTTGTTTCAACAGTATCCACTATACCTTTTCTTTGAATCTAATTAAGATTAGATTTTTAATTAATAGTAAGTTACTGATAATATCTTAAATTGTGCTTATATAAAGTTAATGATACTAATATTATCATATTCTTTAAATTATACCACGCTAAAACAAAATTTCAGTTTCTAAATTTATAAAATGTTGAACAATACTGATACAGTTCATTTCTATCATTGTAATGAGACTTACAGTAACAAGTCTAGAGATTGTATTTGTAAATAGTTGGATTTTATAGCAAAAACTATTTGATACTTACAAACAAATTAGTCAAAACTTAATATAAAATGTTACTTTTAATAATTAAAAACTTAACAAATAAAATGCCATGAACATAAAATTGGAAAAACTAAAATGCATTATTAATTTTGAGATAAACCAATAATTTGACACTTCCAATATTAATTTCAACACATGAAATATCATAATGAACTTCATGGGTTGCTTCAAATAAAAAAAATGTCAATATACATTAAGGCTAACTACTACACACAATAAAAGGAACACCTACTTCGAGAAAATCATGCGACAGCAATAGACAAATAGTTGTCCCATTAAGACAACTATTTGTCATTGTCTCAACTGTTCTAACGAGGACAGCAGCAATTGCTTGCAATAGTTGTCCTGGTGTGAACCCAATTTTAAAATACAAAAAATAACAAGTATGACAATAAATGTATCACCACAACACTTGATCTTGTCTCCCATTAATTTTCTCAGAAATATTAATAAAATTATCACTGGGTTAATGTTAATAACTATTTACAAAAATTAAGCAATTATTAAGCTAGAACTAATTTACACAAGATTTCCCGTTCCATCAACTTCTAATATTGATTTTGGTATAAGTGAAATTTTAAGTGCTTCCAAATTAAGATTTATATATAATCATAAATATGTTCATTCACAAACCTCTTCATTAAATTAAAAATGAATGAGAATTAATCATTTCCATTTAAGAATAAATTGACAATACTTTATTTTATAGCATCAAATTTTATCTTCATTTCAAATTTGGTTCTGATCAATGACATACAAATTTATGTCACTGCAAAATAAGAAAAATATTATTATTTACTATCACATTACTAATCTATGCACTTAAAAATTAGATAGAATATATTTGAAAACAA
This sequence comes from Argiope trifasciata, assembly GCA_026543055.1. NCBI lineage: Eukaryota > Metazoa > Arthropoda > Arachnida > Araneae > Araneidae > Argiope > Argiope trifasciata. The sequence goes on along the minus strand of JAPMOQ010058830.1, from coordinate 853,975 downwards.
TAACATTTGTAACAGCTTTATATATTTATTCAGATGCTACCACTTAAAAATTAGATTGAATATATTTGAAAACAATAACATTTTTGATAGCTTTATATACTTATTCAGATGCTAGAAGAATCAAATCCATAATAAGATCCAAAAAATAGAAAAATCCGGCTACTATGATTGCGTAAGTTTTCCCATGCCAATACAGCTCGTTACTTTTTTTTCTTTTTGCAATAAATAAATAATAAATTTTTAAAGCGAATAGAGGGAACCATTAGGATGCCATTTCTTGTTATTGCACAATGAATACATTTTGAATTTCTTCTGCAAATAATTTTTAGAAAATAAGTTAATATGAGATTTCAGTAGCAAACTAATAAAAAAATTTACAATTGGATAATTTCAGTTTGAGGGATTTGCATACATTAAAATATTTAAGATTAATATTTGATAAATTAAAACAACATCTAAAAAAATTACACTGGTGAATACTAAAAACCTGCAATGAAATTAAATTTTTAAAACAATAATCCACCAGATTGTTAGAGGCCAGATTAAAGACAGTTACATTCAATCAACTACAGATATTGAAATACAAGATGATTAAATGTACAAACAACAAAACGAAAAATTTATTACTAATGTAGATTGATTCGCCTGTATAGCCGAATTTTTATTTTTTAAAAAACTCTATATGAATAGGATTTTTAAAAAAAATTCAAGCTTGATTTCAAAAATGTTTAATTCTTCTTATATGATACTTCTTATGAATCTAAATAAGTTATAACATTTTGAATCATCATTTAAACATGCATGTTTAAATGATAACATAACACATACACGTCAAGTCAGAAATTTCTATTACAATGGTTAAAACATAAACACACATTCACAAAGGTTGAAATTGGATTAAAAAATCCTTTTAAAAAGTACTAATTCACTCCTCCTCCACCACCAATCAAAAAAAATTTTTTTGACAAATTTATATCGGAATAAGTTTCTAGGATAAAAGAGATAAATGAGCGAGGAAAGCAAGTATTTCTGTCCAATTTCTTATTAATTCCATAAAACTATAAAAAAATTATCAGAAAATTTGAAGATATAATTTATCAATTTATTGAAAACATTGAGCTTCAATGGGATTTGATATTGCAATTGCTTTTTAATTAACAATGCAGAATTACAATTGGCTATAATAATTTTCTAAATGGAATGAAATTGTATTTTAATTAATTCAGTTTTTTACAAATTCGGATAATTTAATGCAGTAGTATGAGTTGGTACATAACACAGATTCACATAAACGCGCCATTAGGAATATATAAACACATAGTAAGTAAAACTGTAAATTACAAATAAATTATAATTCACTAAAATAATATGAAAAATGTAATTGAAAGAAATATTAAAATATATTTAAGCAAAGAAAGTGAAACCATACGAATATGACAAATAGCGGGAATACCGTACCTATAATTCTCTGGTACTTTTTTAACACACAACGGCACACTTCACAACAAAATTGAGATAAAAGTAGCTTTGATTATCACAAATGTGAAAGTTTAATAATTATTTTCGTTCTCTGATTAACACTACAGATGCAAAAATATACCCATAACTATTCTCTTTTTGTTTACGAATATAAATAAGCTGCAGTTAGACAAAACGGAATTTATTGCCAAATTCTATTAAATAAACTTTTTACTTCTCATCTTTTCCCAATTGGATACAATCTGAATAGCTTTTTACGCATTTAAAAATAAAATTTTCATCAAACTAAATTTTAAACATAATTTTATTGTATTTTTGAATTTAAATTAATTTTGTTTAAACGTTTTGAAAAAAAAAATTTTGAGAAATGTCCAAATAATTACCAGGATATATACATCTTAACTCCTAGTTAATGGGACTAAAATTTGTAAACAAATAAGAAATTTCGTTTCATATTACTAATCAGATTTCTTCATTTTGTTTCCTATTTACCATGGCCTTGAAACAGTTAAAAAATGCAACATTTTTTAAAAGGTTAACCAATTTCGATAAAGCAAGCTTTTTGGAAAGCAGAACGCAGTTTAAATTATCTTATAGATTGTCTCACTTTACATATGTACCTGATACAGTTTCTGCATCAGATGGTAATTGAAGGGTATTTTCTCCACAGAAAATGACCTGAATGCTATTTTTATTGCACCCATAATTTATTGCATTTAAGAATGCATTTTCCTTATAACTTTATGATGATTTGAATTGGAAAAGGCACATCTATTATTCAATTTTTAAAGTGTTCGGTTAAATAAATTTTGTTTTATTACCTTGGATGAATTCTGTGAAATAATGTCTTGGAAATATTTCGGTAAAATCCTATTTTAGCCCACCTCTTGCGACTTTTTCAAAATCTCGCCAAATCGAAAGTATTTGAATTAAAAGGTTAGGAAAAAGAATTCTTAATTTCGCCAAAAAATTTTTATTATTCGCCAAAGGTGGGCTAAAATAAGATCGACCCAATATTTCATTAATAATATTTATTTCTATTATGGAGAAATGTAAAATTTACATGCCTTTCAGGTTATTTTTATGCTGACTGATTGAATCTTTCTGTGAAGTATGTTTTTATAATAACCTTAAATCTTATTAGTTTATTTATTTTAGTTTTTGTGATACATTTTTAAGTGTAACCACGATTATAACAATCTTTAATGTATATTATCAAAATTTTCTATGTAGATGCCTTCAAGATGTGAAGCATATTATAAAGCATCATTAGTATTACTCATTTATCTATTTAATTTCACTTGCCATGTTTTGTATTTAGTAGTATGTTTAAGTGGTGCAATTGCCATCGGTGTTAATCTTAGCTTTGTGAAAGTAAAGCATTTTATGTCTATTTTTGAACTAATTTACTATGAAGAGGTGAAAAAATAATACTTCGTTGTTATTCATAATGATGACCACAAGAGAACATATATTTTTTTATTTCATTTATTTATCAGTTATGTGTTTACCATTCATTACTGATTTACTACCAAAGATCAATCATATCGAGGATTTAACTATAAATGGTACTTGCATAGCAACAACTCATAATCTAACTTAAGCTTCAAATTATATACTGTTAAAGATTAAGTTAAACTATGACTTGCTGTATCTACACAAGTGCCGTCTATTCTTACTATGGTATAGCAATTAGATAACACATTTTGATTTGACAAAATTATATCTAACAGTTATTTGTAAGTTAACATGTGTTGCAGTATGAATGAGCAGCATAGCTATATATAAATATATATATATTCCAAAGATCTTATTGAGATTAATATGCTGAAAAGATGTAAATAACATTAAATAGTACAATTTATATATTGAGGTAATATATATATCTTTGATAGTCAAATTTAAAAAATAACCTATAACCTAAGCATGTTGCTGATTTTTTTCCCCCCCTTAAGAAGGTATAACTGTTATTGATAAAAAATTTTAAGTATGTTTTGATTAAATGTTTTTAGTTCAACAATTTTCTGTTAAATTTATGTAAGATATGCTGAAAAAAATCATTGTATTATAAGGAAATATATATATTTTTTGAATTTATTCTTTCATTGCTAAAATCTAAAGAATCCAATTAAATAAAATAAAAAAGCCCTGTAAAAGAATTCTTTCGAAAATCAATTTTTCTCTCATTGATGTTGATCCATTTATCAGACCTGAAAGTAAATATTTTAATTAATATTTTAAAAATCTAACATCATAAAAATTACATGTAGTTACTTAAGGCTAATGAAATACTCTTTCATTAAAAAAAAGTTTTGTAATTTTTTTATTATTTGGATAATAACAGCATTAAAATACGTTTTAAAATCTTAACATTTGTGTAATAAATGAAAAACTTTTTAAATAAAATAGTATTTTATTTCAGTAACTTTTTAAAATATTCTACTATTCTTTTATGTTACTTAGATAACAGAAAGTATTTTTTTATTGAAAGAAAGGAGACAGACCAAATTAAATTCTTTGAATTGCATAAACAGTGCAAATTTTAGGAATGTTTTAGTAGTTTCAATTAGTATTATGATACATAGAAATAATAAAACAAGTTATTGTTGAGATTCAAATATCAAAAGTTAAAAAGTAGTTTTAAATAAAATAATAAAAAATGTTTGTTAAATTTTTTTTTTCACTCAGTCTAAATACTGTTATGCAAAGTTTGTCTTGACAGTTGATTTATAAATTTATTAATCAACTGCATTGGTCTTCTGCAAAATGTACTGCATTGGTCTGAAAAAAAAGTTCTAAGAATTATTTCCTCTATTTAAAATGACACTTAAATTTACTGTACTCTTTGGAATCATATGAATACATGAAATTACATACCCTGAAAAGTATACAAATAAATTTTGGAGCATGTAGTGATCTTCAAAATTGTGAGATCCTAGATATTTTATATTCTATGCTGTTTTATTTATTTCTAGATAGAATATTTGATAATTTTATCCATTAGGGAGAGAAACTGAAAATATATTTGTAATATTCCCTGGGGAAGCACCTCAGACATATGGATGATCAGCATCTGTTATGATTTTTTTTCTTGCATTTTTGTAAATAAAGGGATAGTGAGCGAGTATCATCTACTAATGATGAACCATGCCTTGTATAGGAGGGATACTGTGAATGATCATTATTTTACTGAGTTCAACATTAGTGTATTCATATGATTGAACCTTTTAATGATTTCTTATTTCTGATGTTGATTATATCGGTAATTTCTCAGTTTATATACCTTTTTTTAGTAATTAGAGGTATATTTAAAATATGTTTTTATAATAATAGCAGATACAATAACTTTCAAAAGAATTAGAAGGAAAATGTCATAGTAGTAAGAATGGCCATATAATTTTTTACCAACCATAATTTGGTATCAATACCCAGGCATATTTCTGTATGAATAATAAAATGGTGAAATATTTAGGTATCTGTAATGTGAAATGTATTCATCTGGTCTGATATTATTTATTTAATATAGGAGAAACTACTCGAATGAATCTCTTTCAAGCTGTGACTAATGCATTGGACTTGGCTCTTGCAGCAGATCCATCAGCAGGTTTGTATTTTTGAATTATTATTATTATTTTCTTTTTAGAAACATATTAATTTGAACAGTAAGGTCAACTGTCACTTTGTAAGATTGTTATATTTTGTGACAGTTTGGACTGCAGACAGTAACTGCTTTACAGAATAGCCATTAATTCCATTTTGACCAGCAATAGGAGAAAGAAACATTCCTCAAGCCTGTGGTAAGAATGTGCACACCCACAGGCCTTGGCAATTTTCCCACTAAGCCGGATTTTATTTTAAAAATGCTTATAAAATCATTACTTCAGTTAAATATATCGGAATTTATAATTTATTATCATTGATAGTATCTGAATACACTGTAATGAAATTGACTAATAGTATTTAAAAAAAACTATTGCAAAATTTAAAGAAAATGAAATAAAATTTTATTAATGTAGCATTTTAATAAATAAAGTTACATAATATATAATTTCAGAAAATGACATGTAATTGCTTGCTAATATTCGAAGCATGAAAAATATTAAGAAACTTAATATAAAAAAAACACTTAATTATATCTAAAATGCTTGAAGTTATGAAACATTTCAAAACTTTTTTTAGGATAAATCTCTATATTGGAGGTTTTGTATTTAAAATAAGATAACTGACTTTTTTTTTTTTACTTTCTTTTTTTTAAATCTTATTTACTTATTACACACTATCTTTTTGATCTCTTACTATTTGTATTTACATATAATTTTGGAAAATGTCCTGTTAATTAGAATTTTTTTTTGATTTGTTTCATCATCTATAATTTCTATAATTTCATCTGTAAAAAACAAATTTTTAAAAAATCTAATTTTTTTTCAATTGACTTTGGATTATTTATGTAGATACCTCGATTTCCAGAAACTCCAGTTCTTTGATATTTTTTTGCCAATCATACATATTTAAATTATCCAAACTATTATCCCCATAATCGATTATTTCAGTGTAATCTGAATTGTCAGATTCACTACTGCTTATATTAAAAAAAACTGCTCTCCTCTGTTCCACTATTTGATTCTTTCATCAATTTAGATATCTCACTCAATATTTTGCTGTTTTTGCCATAGTGGTTAAAATAAAATTGATGCAAAATATACAACAAAAAAAAACCCTATCTAGCAAACCATAAATGCAAATGGTAAATCTATACCCACATATACCAATAAGTAATCTTTTATCCATTTTAGTCAAAATATAAATGTAAACTTAGAGACCAGTCATTCAAGGTCCTTGAAATGCTCAATCTTCTCTCAAGAAAAAAATATTATTGTTTAAGCCAAAAAAGTATTATTGTTTATAGGTTCAAATACCAGGATCAAATAACAAAACAAACTTGGATTTAATTGAGCATATTCATCAATGTTCTGTGAAACATTATGCAAAATTATGAGAGACTTCAACTGCCATTTAAAAAAATTAAATAAAATGTCCCAAATTTAAATCATATCTGCACAATCATGGGCTACTGGAGTGGGAAAAGCTCGTAATGAATACTATACTGGGAACCCTGAAGGGAAAATAAAGTGATCATGGTTCTCAGTGGGTTACATTTATTTCATTACCATTACCTCTTCTGGAATTATGTGCGAGGGGAGGGGGACTCATCAAATTAAGCCACTTTTTAGTTACTAACTTTGTAGAATATTCCAAATTCAAAAGTGTATGACTACTTACTGTCTTTATACATTTGATAAGGATCAGTGTCCTGGATTTCTGATCCTCATGTGTCACAAATTCTTTAATTGGACCCTTTTAGCCTCTTATCAGAATATTAGATTCTGGGCCAAAAAGCTGAGGGTGAAAGACTTAATTCCAATTAATGCAAATCCATGGCAGTTTAATTGCCATTTAAGCTGTCTGTACCTTTATCAATAAGAACTCTAAGACTCATGGGTTTAAGACTCAAGATGTTTGCATGGAGCTAGAAAAAGAAAATTGACATTAACAATAGAAAAATCCCATTATTCATTCAAATGAGGCTCTGAATGTTAGTGTCTACTCAGTTCTTGCATGCAAATTTGTTCTGTCTATTTTCTGTGATTTGAAAGTTATTTTTGAATGTGTTTGCTCAATATTGGCATCTTTGTTGTCACTATATTTATATATTATTTAATAGGCTTTATTTTACTGTGTTTAGTGCTAATTAAGCATTTTAAGAAAATTATCACTGTTTAGAGTCTTTCTTCTGATCATTGATAAAAACATATTCATTGTTTTATAGTAGCTGAAATATAATCATTACATTAACTGCTTTGTTGGGACAATGTATATTTTCTTTAAAGTAATGGGAATATTTGTGTAGATATTAATAGATTTGTGATGTTTCTTTTTTCAGTCATTTTTGGTGAAGATGTTGCTTTTGGTGGTGTATTTCGATGTACAGTTGGTTTACAAGATAAATATGGTAAGGAAAATAATAATAATAAAATTTTTAAATCTTATTGCTACATTTATAATATTTATACAAACCTGTGGTTTTGCTTTCCCGCGCTAATACTGTCATCGTAAGGAAGACAGATTGACAGTAATATGTATTGAATAGTAAATGGGTGTGACGTCAGAAATCCCAAGGCTTGGCGACAAACTTGGCAACCATTTGGCGGCTTGGCGACGAATTTGGCGACAAAATGGAAAGTACCCGAAACATCGAGAATTTTCCTGATCCGTCCACTAGGAGCCGAGATCCAGCTAGAACGCTCCTGATTGGTCCAGAAAATGTTAGCCCCGCCTACCACCGGTATATATAAGGAAGAGGGCTCCAGCGCGAAATCAATCTTTTACCCTTAAAAATAATAATCAGAGGACTCCCTGGAAACACCGAAATAAAAGAAATCAAAGCTGCCCTGGAAGAGAAGAATTACGAAATCCCAAGAATTTCCCAACTCAAAAACTACAGGGAAAACTCACTTTATCCCCTTTTTCTCGTCGAAGTCAAGAAAACAGCAAATTCTCAAAACATCTATAACGAAACGACCCTTCTCCAGCTGAAAATCAAAATAGAAACCTATAGGAAAAAACCCACTGCCACCATTTGTTATAACTGCTCAGGGTTCTTCCACTCGGCCAGGAATTGTAAGATGACTCCAAAATGTATTAAATGCGGCGGGTCACACTCTACGAGAAGCTGTAGCATCAAAGAAAAAATCCCAGAACCAGTTTGCATCAACTGCAATGAAAAAGGTCATCTTGCTGCCTGGAAAGGATGCAGAAAATATCCCAAACTCACCTACAAAGCCGGTAAACCCACCTACGCAGAAATAATCAAAAAGTCATTCCCAACTCCCAAATCATATCCTCAGAAAACTTCGTTCCAAGGTAATATCCCGCAAGTTCCACCTCAAGCTTCAAGCCCTATTCCACCCCAAGATGAAAATATTCTGAATGAAATCCACAATATGAAAGATGTTATTGAAGCCCTTAGAACTTTAAAAGAAATATTGAATGAATTCCCTGATTAACTGAAGGCTGCAAAGCTTGCCAAGACAGCGAAAAACGCACAAGAAAAGAAGTTAATCATCCTCAATGCTATCATCTAGCGGCGAAGAGACTCTCTCACCCATCCAGTAGCTGTCTTCTGATTGGCCCTTCCAGGTCGGCTCCCTGATCTTGCTCTCCCATTGGCTTCCCTGGCCTCTCAAGACCTCTTCCTCTTTCAGAAATGTTTCTGGAAGAGGAAGAGGATAGGTGAGAGAAATGTTTCCTGGCCTTTTCTATCCTCATTTCGTCAAATTCTATCGAAGATGATCACAACCCATACTGAAAGTCAGGTTCTCAGCAAATTGTCGTATTGGAGTTTAAGCCCCTGCGGGGCTAGGTACTCCGTAAACCATCATTATTGAGTGCGAAATCAATCTTTTAATTTTACTAGATGGGTCTTATTTAGGGATTTCATTTATTGCAGGATTATCAATTGGTTCTAGGCTATTGAAAAATTTTGTAGCTAATTTTTTGATGAATTTTTTGAGAGGGGGGTAGTCGAGACACATGTACATATTGGTGTTGTGCATATAGTATTTCATATTACAAATATTTCTGATTAGGTTATTTTGCAGTTTTTTAATTAATTTAAGATTCGTCTTGGCAGCGTAACCCCACACGGGGCAGGCATATGCAATTACTGGACGCAAATAAGCAGTGTAAATAAGTATTTTATTATCTCTATTCATTTTGGAGTTTCGAGAAATTAAGGGGTAAAATTTATGAGTTAGGTCTCGAAACTTATTGTTTATGTATATGAAATGGGGTTTCCAAGTTAATTTACTATCTAATATAACACCTAAGTATTTACATTCCTTATACCATGGGACCGCCATGCCTTCCATATTCTTCCATGAACAAGGATAAGCCCCTGCCGGGGCTAGGCGCCTCGTTAACCCCACTCACAACTGCGAAATCAATCGAGTCAGAAAAGTTGAAGCAAAGCAGCGGAGAAAAGGGAAAGGAGATCTGAGGAAGAATCAAGTAGGAGTCAATCCGAAGTGCGGCAGTGGAAGCCGAAGCTAAATGGCCTAGTGTTCAACAAAGAAGACAAGAAGCGCTGTGGAATTAATCGGTAAGACCGAAGAGAGAGAGGTCTTGAACTGAGGAGTCCTGAACGGAGGACTGTTGTGTGGCATATACTGATGAAGCCTGCGTCGTGTGTCATAGCCCATTGTGTCGTCGTCGGGAACGAAGCTGTCCCGAATTAAGGAGTAGTCCCGTTGTGCGAAGTAGTGAGTCAACAGCAAAGGCAAGAAAAGATAGAGGAATAGTTTCAGCCTGTTCTGGAGAGACCCAGGTTGTGTAAAGTGAATCCCATAAAGATTCCCTCTCTGGCTGAATCCTGTCTGGCCGCTCTGCGAGCTGTGGACATTGTCTCTACGGAATTTCTGCCTGTGGACTACTATTTGTAGTGTGCTGTCCTGTGTGTTTGCCTCGGCTGTAAATAGTTGTCTGTACTTAGTTGTGTTGTGAATAATTGTCGTCTGTGTGCTGTCCTGTCCGCGTCCTTTAAATAAACATCTGTGTTGTGTCTTCTACTAAAGGACTGATCATTGCTCTGTGTGTTCATCATCTCTAACACCATACACAACCTATTATATACAAGTTAAAAAGAACCCGACAGATTTTAAGGATATAGGAAATCCGTAACAATATTCTGGGATTTATTTCATTATGGCTAAATAAGTATCTATAATATCTATTAATTTGTTCACACTGTCCACTCTGCATATTATCATTATTCATGTAAAATTGTAAATGCTGACTTTATTTGTGCCTTCATCATTATATTTCTGTGAAATTTACAGATTATTCCTTATTAACAGATCTTCAATTTAGGGAAATATCACACAGAAAAATCACCTGATTGTATAAATATAAGAATTTGACATACTATCATGATACCATACTTTTTGAACCTGTTCTGACTATTAATTCAGGTTGCATGATACTCTTCATTTTCATTTTATGAGAAAGGCTATTATTCATTTTATTTTATTTATTCATTTTCTGTAATCTGGATTTTTTTTTTGAATATATGACTACTTAACTAATCCTTAGTCTTACTACATGAAGTAATTTTTGAAAGATTTGCAGTATTGATAAAATATTTAAATTGCAAAATTTAGAATAGTTTGAATTAAACTGAACAAAAATTACAGCAAAGAGATATTCTTACTACACCAAATTTTTATTCATTGATAGAACAACATTGTTGAAATTACGGAAACATACTTTCAATATTAGAAACAGTTTGATAGCTTCATCTGTGAAGTTTAAGACCAAAAGCAAGCATGCCCGATAAAAAAATATTTTCATAGTTTTTCACATAAATTAGTTTACTAAAAAGAATCCAATTCTAGGAATGATAAAATATTAGAAGTTATAACTATAAGTGGTTACACTCTGTGAAGTAAAATTGGTCAGTTTCCTTTGTATTTCCTTATAATCACTTAGTAGAATATTTTTTTAATTTGTACATCAACTTCAATAATATTGCATGCATGTTGAACAGTGTGGTGTCATAATAAATAATTAAAAACAACAAAACATTCACAAAGTGAATGAAATTAAGATAAATTAGTCTAAATCATTAACATGTTAAAAATATGTCAAATTATGAAATTTAATTTATCATTTTATTAAAAACAGAGCCTCATAATGTACACTGCTTAAGATTAATGCATCTAAATCTGATATAGTTTCTAAACACATAAAATTTTTTCAATGTATTATGATGTGTAATTAGTCATTAATAATTTGCCTGCTTATTACTATAGAAAATAAAAATTCTTTAAAAAAGTTCAAAACTATATTGTCTTACTCTATTGTGTCTAAAATTTGAATGTCATTAACTTTTTATCACATAAAATCAATGGAATATGGGTTATTTACAAATCATTAGGAAAGGGGCATGGGTTATAATATTCTAAAATTCACACCTTGTTATTAATTTGTTTATAAATTCTTATAAGCAAACTATAATCTGTCGCTGATTAATGACAATTATTTAGAGCTTATGAACTAGCATTATTTAACTAATGCTTATGTATTAGAACTATTTTTTAAAAATGAGCCATTGTCGAGCTTCGGTCTTTTCGTTTTTCAAATTTCTTTAAATCATTGCAAAAACAGAAAGAAAAATGTAAATTGTTGCAAATTAGTTTCTAAAAAATATTCTTAAATTGTTTATTTCTAACGTTTTGTTATATTTCAATTCTTTTGAAGGTCGGGATCGAGTATTCAATTCTCCATTATGTGAACAAGGCATTGTAGGATTTGGAATAGGCATGGCAATTGCTGGTGCTACACCCATTGCTGAAATACAGTTTGCCGATTATATCTATCCAGCCTTTGATCAAGTAATTTGTAGAATTTTTCTTAAATGATTTATATATAGTGTTCATTCTAATCAGGGCTCAAATCATTCTAATTTCTAAAACATAGATTTCTAATTTCACTTAAAAGTAAATATTTATTTGTAATTGGAAAAATGCTTTAAATGAAAAAAAACAATCAAACATGATTATGAATTTACAAAAAAGAAATACAAAATCAAGTTTTTTAAATATATATATATAAAATTCCCCAGTTCTATTAGTCTTATTAAATAATAATAATAGTATTGACTCTAACATTTTTAAAAAACAAAATGTAACTCTTCTATGGCTGAATGTTGACCAGTTATGAAGCTTTGCATATCAATATTTTAACCTATTTCAATGACTGCCTTAAGAAAGATTCCACACTATAGCATAGCATTTCTCTATTTTCTTTGTTGATTGCTTAAAGTAAGGAAAATAAAGTTTTATAGCTCAGTCCGCTTTGTAGAATTTTTATTTACTTATTTTTTTATTTCAAATATTGTGTCAAGATTATTTTTCAAAATTTATCAAATAGGATTAGGGACTATAATTTTTTTTAAACTTTAAACAAACATAATTCTTTTCATTCTTTTATAATGTGTTTTTCTAATTTGAAGTATTTGCTTACATATAATAATCAGAAATTAATTCTGATAAGAGTGCAAGATTAATGTATAAATTTCATTTTGTTTTAAATCAATACATGCATCAATTTGTGTATTTTATTTCTTGTCAGATTACAAATGAAGCTGCAAAGTTAAGATTTAGATCTGGAAATGAATTCAACTGTGGAGGTTTGACTATAAGAGCTCCTTATGGTGCAGTTGGTCATGGAGCTCTTTATCACTCTCAAAGTCCAGAAGCATTCTTTGCTCATGTACCTGGAATTAAGGTAAAATTATTTCAAGGTTTATTTTTCTGTATGAGATGATTTATTCATTATATCTGAAATTTTAAATTAATTGATTCATTATTTATAAGTCTAGGTATAGCAATGTTAATGAATAAAGAACATATAACAAAAGTGAAGAACAATTACCTATTCTGAAAATTGCATTTACTAGAAACTATAAGTAATTCTTGTTATTTAAAAAGAATGCACTATGGAATCTTAATATCATCTTAATTTCATCTTAAATCCCAGTTATCATAGTTATATCAACTTTGCTAATTCAGTAAAAAAATATTTTGCTATAAAATTTTGTTATTTAAAGTGGTATCAGTTAAATTGGAAGTAAAGTTAATTAATAATAACTAAGAAAATGTGAAACATGTCTTCTAGAATATCATTTTAAATACTTAATAATATATATTTAAATATTTATTTTTTAAACATTCACAACATTGTATTTTATTGCTAACTGTAAGTTAGTTATGCATATAAAGCAAGGCTTTTCAAAATTTTATTGCACAGTTCTACATCTGGCAAAATTGATTTTGGTTGTCTAATTTTCATTCAAAAAATTTATCTTGTAAACTAGGACTAGATTATAAAATAAATTTAATAGGCAGCTATGTCAGTAATCTGGCAGCTTTTACTTTAAGACCTTATTAACCCCTCCCCCCCCCCCAGTATTAAAGAAATTTTCAAAACAATTAAATTTTCTTCTTCCTTTGATTCACAAGAACATCACATTTGAATTTATTGAAGCTATAATAAAATAACAATTAAATTTTGGAAAAAAAAAATTTTACTTATTTTTTATTACAATTTCTTTTCTTTTTTCTTTTTAAAAGTTTTTTCTATTACTGACTGACATGACATGAACATATACATTCGTTTTTAAATTAGGATAAAAAAGTTAAATAAATTTTGTACTATATTGTAAAATGTTTCAGTTTCACGTAATATTTGTTATTAAGAAACTTTTATGTAAAGAATGAATTAGAAGTAATTTTAAAAAAATATTTTTTAGGAGTTGGGGCTGCTTTAAGGGCTCTTATAGGCTTAATATTATTACTATAACCACAAAATTAAAAAAAGAACTAATAAGAAAATACATCCTTAGTTCATTTAATCTGAGAGACACTAATTTGCAATAGTTATTAGCAAAATTTTAACAAATATTTAAAATCAGTAATTTTTTAAGTATTTTCATTAACAGATATTAAAGAATCTGAATTATGAGGGTATTATGGAAGTTTTTGCTACACCATTCTTTTTGAAACTGCAGTTTTGAAAGCCCGGATCTGAATTATTTTTTGAAAATATGTTCTTTTCTTTCTTTTAGGTAGTTATTCCCCGAGGTCCTTTACAAGCAAAAGGTCTTTTGTTGAGCTGCATAAGAGATAAAAATCCTTGTATTTTCTTTGAACCCAAAATTTTGTACAGAATGGCTGTTGAACAAGTACCTTTGAAAGATTATGAATTACCTTTATCAAAAGCTGAGATTCTTATGGAAGGTATTGCTTTTTATTTTTTGTATATCCTACAAAATCTAACAAACATACAAGTACTTGAACATTTATTTAGAACTGTTTGTTAAAATTTTCTTTACAAAAGTATACAAGTACAATAACAAATTAATATTTTTTAAATTGATTTTTAGTAAAATATTTTGAATCTGAACATTTAGAAGAATGGGAGGAGAAATCAGTTTCTTTTTGCAGATTTTAAACTTGTTATTTCATCCCTTGAACTTAGTTGAACTTCATTTGAAGAGCTACTGTTGAATTCATGCTCAATCATATTTAATTGTCTCAAAGATTTGCCAAATTTTCACTTTGCGGGAGTTATAACGCTGTAACTTTGTATCATGATTACTTATTTAAAATTAAAAAAACTGGGGATTAAAAAGTTTTAACTAGTTATCTAAGTGATGCAATTTTTATTCCTTATTTATATGGTTTCTTCATAAATATTAGAGCCAGATGCATATCTTATTTGTAAGATCTTGACATCAGGAACTAACTGGTACCAAGTTTGAGACCCAAGTTCATGAAAGAACACATACCTATACTCATTAAATCTATCAAGGTCAAATATTTTCTCACTGGTGTTGAAGTTTTTAGAGGGTCTGCTTGCTGGATTGCCATTCTTATCATCTGACCACAACTCAAAATTATGGGATTTTCCTAACCTTGTAATGTTTCAAAATTAAAGTGTTTATATTATTGCTAAACTAAACATCATTGGCAATTTACTACTAAATAGCAATTTTGTTAACCACATCTTTATGAAAAGTTAAGCATTATTGAAGTCTCAAGTACAAAAGAAAAAATAAAATAACTGCAATTGGCAGGAAAAGTCTTCAAAAATACCTTGAATTATTTCTGTCAATGTTACTTTTGTCTTTGTGTAATATGGAAAATATTTAATTTAAGTAGAAATATTTTACTGTCGTAAAAGTTTATTAATTTGGAGAATTTTTATAATAATCCAAGTATCTTATTAGAAGTAATACCATTCCTCAACTGACTTTCATCTGAAGTACAGGGAAATTTATTATTTTGATAAACTGATTGCGAATTTGGATTCTGATATTAAAGAATAATTTTATTATTAGAAATTGTTACCTTTTTTTATATGGGAAACATTGTAACGATGTCCTTTTCTTTTTATAAATGTTATTAAAATTGTGACCCTTTCTTATTATTCACCTATTGTCAATACTTCACTGTAATACTTGTCTTGAAACTTGCTCTAGTTGTGTTTGATAGCATACATATAGTATGCTATCAAACACATTTTTTAAAAATAAATTATCAGAAATTTTTTAGTTTAAAATTGTGTTATTGTACAATATTTATTAAAAATTTGTATTTTGTAATACTATGGATTTTTTTTCTGTAGGTGATGATGTCACTGTCATTGGATGGGGAACTCAAGTTCATGTTCTACGAGAGGTTTGCCAGTTAGCTCAAGATAAATTGAATATTTCATGTGAACTTATAGATTTAGTAACAATTCTTCCTTGGGATAAAGAGACAATTATTAATGTATGTAATCTTTTTCTGTGCATAGCTTATTTTTTGTTCTTTTGTTTATTAACTTTGGTGCTAATAGTTTTTGCTAAATTTTTTTAAATAAGGTTATAGTTATAAAAGCATTTTGTTTAATCAGATAAGTTTGGATGAAATCGCGTGAATTTTTCGATAATATGTTAATTAATCTTTTAAAACTAAGAGATATACTAAAGAAAAACTGAAACACATTCATTCATAAACATTTTTCAGATTGTTGAAAATTATTTTAATGTAAAATTGATTTTTTGATGTGAACATAAATTTATGTTTTGAACATTATTTTATAGTCTGTGAAGAAAACTGGCCGTTTGCTTGTTGCTCATGAAGCTCCACTGACTGGAGGATTTGCAGCTGAAATTGCAGCTACAGTTCAGGTAATCATTTTCATTGCATTAGTTTTTTCTCTGTTTACTGAAACGAGTGGAATAACTGTTATTGATGTAATTTATTTCAGTTAGATAAGAGTTTTTAAAAACATTTAAGAATTTGTAACTGGCATTTAAAAATCTTTTTTTTAATCATACAGCATATTTTTGCAATTATGTAAATACATTGTATAATAATAGCACAATATTTACAATGCATTAAAGCACAAATATTATGAAAAACAAGACAAATAGAAGTAATAAGTTAGTTAGAAGCTTCTATAAAGGAAGAGCAAAGGTAATCAACAGGTATTTAGGATGAACTAACTTTTAATGTTAGGTATTTGAATTCTGAATTAGTGAGGAATTAATTTAATGAAATAAAACTAGATGAAATTATATTATAATAATAAAAAATATATATTAATATATGTTAATTCAAAATCTTTTTTATTTTAAAAAAATTTTAAACTCTTCAAATGCATATCAAAGATTCTGGGTATTTTTATACTTTGTTTGTTTTTGATTTTCACATTAAATATTCTGTTTTGTTTTTCATATTTTATCTCATTCATGAGAAATTTAAATAAGGAAACTGAAGTGGATTGGATGCTTTCAGTATGTTCAAACTGCCATGTTATCTCAATGTAAATAATGTGTTAAGGCTAAAATGGAATGAGGATTTCTGTATTCAGATCAGATTTTGCAAAGGAGGCATGTGTATGATTATACATTTTATCTCTGAATTCATGGACTTAATATTAAAGATAGGTAAAATGCATATAAAAAAGTTTTTTTTCTTTCCTTTCTTTTATTTTTTGCATAGAAATATTGGTAAGAAATAAAAAGTATAGGTGGGAAAAAAAGTGCTGAGAAGCAAGTGGCCTCAATGCTTCTTTTTTGTAGCGATTCACAGCCTCATATAGTGCAGAGCCTCTCGGAGAGCATAAATCACTCTACCATATAAAAATTCTGTATTAGTTCAGGCATTTCAAGTTCGATTAAATCTTTTCAAATTCAATAATAAATGTTTTGCAGATGGCTTGATAAGGCAAGCAATATAAATCATAACAACTGTTCAATATTCTTCCTTAA
This sequence comes from Argiope trifasciata, assembly GCA_026543055.1. Lineage (NCBI taxonomy): Eukaryota > Metazoa > Arthropoda > Arachnida > Araneae > Araneidae > Argiope > Argiope trifasciata. The sequence goes on along the minus strand of JAPMOQ010058830.1, from coordinate 836,619 downwards.
AATTCATCCATATTTAAGCAATATCACCAATTTTGAATATTGTTTGCTCTAAAAGTAATATGTAATCAAAGAGTTTATTTTTTCCATTTTTTCAGCATTTTTTTATTAATTCTACCTATAGTTTTTATCTCTAATTACATATTCTTGTACATAAAGAAACACATGGCCTATGAATTCTGTGACATCCTATAGTTCTTCAGTGTAATTCTGTTGAAATTTTAAAAAATCCTTGCATTTTAAAATTATGGATTGATGGGGTATTTGGATTATGGATCTTGGAGTTCAGCTGCAATAGATTACAAATAATTAGAGACGGATGCTGTCTGATAGGATTATGAAGTATCATTAGTGTCTTTTTATAATTTTTATAATATAACATCATTAGTGTCTTTTTATATAATGCTTGATTCTATGTTTTAAATTTGGGTTGCTTTGTTAAATTGTAAGATGGTTTGTAAATAATATCCTGAGTTCAAGCTTGATTCCTGTTGGCTGTATATAGTTATAGTTTTTCATAAATTTTTTGTTTAATAGCTGCACATTCATATTTTTTATGGTCTTGTTAAAATGAAATTGTCATATGTTTATGTATATAAGAAGTTCTACCTATAGAGCCTATTTTCTCATTGTCATAGATTTGCCATACCTTTTTTTTTTGTCAAAGATATTCAGTGCCTTAGGATGGATATACTCCTCAATTTTATTCTTTCTGTTAAAGAATTGTTTTACATTGTTGAGGATATTGTATTATTCCATTCTTCTTCATGTAAAATGAAGAAGTTAAAGTAATATATGAATCATTGAATTTTGCATTTTATCAGCTACAGAATTTTCTCAGAAACGTTTGATGAATCAAAATGAGAGTTCATGAAATGCAGTAGTATTTTTTAAAAATACTTGTGACAGATATATGTTTTTCATAAATATGGGAATATATTGTTTAAAATTCTGATTCATAGCACTAATTATATTTGTGTCGACGGAAGGAATTGAAACATCAATTTGCTATTGTCATTAAAATACAAATTCTGCTATTATATTAATTTAAAAACTAATCAATCAACATACATTTAATTTACGAAAATATTGCTTGGCTGCTTTAATAGTTACCTCATTTATCTTTCTTTGCACATTGACTTGCAAGATTGCTGATCACTATCACTGAAAGTTGACCATGCTTTGATGCTCTACAAAACTAGTTCTGCAACTTCTTGAGGTATCTGCTTATCTCAAGATTGATCTGACCTTTAATATTTATTGTATACTATATGTTTCAATTTAGGATTAATTTAATATGCTAATGATGAATTTAATAAAAATTTAATTGCATTTTTATGCTCCTAATTAGTGTTTTTTTTTTTTTTTTTTTTTTTTTCAGAATGAATGTTTTTTGAATTTGGAAGCTCCTATTCAAAGAGTAACCGGCCATGATGCTCCTTTTTCTCACGTATTTGAACCTTTTTATATTCCTTCAAAATGGAGGTGTTTTGATGCCATCAAAAAATTAATCAATTTCTAATCAAATTTTGTTTTGTTATTTGTTCAAGGCAGCATACAGCCAATTCTTCCAGCATTTGAGTGCCATGCATTTTTTATGCCGACAAACATATGATAAAGATTATTGCATTTAAAATTATTTTTATATAAAAATGTTTTAATTTGTTTTGTTGTGTAAATAAAGTTTAATATATTGCATTATAGTTTGTGTTTATAAGTATATAATGAAATATCCATTCTGAAAAATTAGCACTTCTCAACATTTAACATAATACTCGTTCCTTCCTGAAGGTAGATTTGAGCCTGATATTTTAAATACAGATTATTTTAAAGTCAAGTATAACCATGTCATAAATATCTTTGTAAGATTTTTATTACTTACTAGGTACATTTGGGTAGTACTGATAATATTTAATTTTAATTAAGTTAGAAGGTTACATCCCTTGCTTGCTCTAATTATTAATCCCTAAGAATCATGTAATGATACTTTTGAAATCATCATGTAATTTCAGCTAATTTTCCTCACCCACCATATAGTTTAGCATTTCTGATAATAATAAGGAATTCAAAATCATTACTAAATAAAAATGATTTTTTTTGGTAGTTTTATCTTTAAAATAACCCAAAAGCCACAACAAATTAGGCCAAGTGAACATGAAGGCCATCTTGTAAGAAATGAACGACTGATAATGCGATACTCAATAAAATGACGGTGCTTCTAATGTTGAATCCTTTATCCTTTGTGAGAAGGAGCACCATTTCTTTGGAATATTGTTGTAATGAGGCAACTACGCTTCTAGATTTCTATAATGACAAAAATTTGAAACATATCCTGATAATGTAATGCATCTATGAAACTGGTTGTTGGTCCCTGCAGCATGATTTCCTCAAAGAAAAATGGCCCAATCACAATGTTCGCCGTAAAGCCGATCCAATCAGTAACATGCGGTGAATGTAAGGACATTTGTTGAACTTGGTAAGGATTCATAGTGAACCAGACACTGCAGTTTTGGTGATCCACACATGGGGAAAAGAACCTCATCTGTCCATAGGATGTTCCACCTCCATCCATGCAAAGAAAATTAATGTGAACGTTTCATGCACACTGCTTTTAATTTCTGCAAGTGATGAATCTTATATGGATAGGTTTCACACGCACCTCAAAACTGTAGTGTATGACAACTCCAGTTGCATTGACAGGGCTGAAGCACTAGTTGCCTTACTGTGTTCGAATTGGCTTTCTCAACGACAGAAGTTGCGATTTCTTCAATCACCTGCGGTATCCGTAGAAACATTTTATCATTCGCCGCAAAGCGCAAGGTGTTATTGAAATACTCAAAGATTTCTCCCCTCTATAAGCGAAGTGCCTTTGGCAGTGTTATTGCTGTTTTGGTAAAATAACTTTAATATTAGCTCACATTCTGGCAAAGAAAAGACCATCCTCTTGTTCTTAGAACATTCGGACCTGTACTGCCAGCTTTTTATCAACTATGAATGACCTTTTGTTCATAATTGATATATGCAAATTTCGTTCCCCTCGCAATGTCCAATTTTCATCCAGCTAGCGAATTTTGTGCGTAGTAATGCGACAATGGAGTTTATTAGAGATACCTTGCGTTCTGTCCTTTATTGTTGGTTCGGCCTGGTGGTAAAGCTTCGGCTTCGAAACCGGAGGACTTCGGATTCTATACTCGATTCCACCGAAAAAACGTCGCCTGCTCGGTCTGGTGCACGCTAAACATCCATTTTTCCTCCCACTGGTGTAGGGAGGTGCCAGCTCAGGTCTCATCTTCGTCATCTGACTGCGATACAAAATTACGAGGTCCGTCGCAACATATCCTTATTGTTACTTTAAAACGGGACATTAATGTAACTAAACTAAACTTTATTGTTGGTTCATATTCTTTACCTTAAACCTTCACATTTTACCTCGCGGCCTTGTATTTTTTTTTTTTTTTTACCTATTAATTTCTAATTGCCTGAAGTGTATACCCGGCAAATATGAAGGCGTTACATCAATTGGTTATCTCGCCAAAGCGTCCCAAACAAGGATACTTGAATTTAAATCATCCTTTTTATTTGCAATTTTGGTGAACGCTTATACTTGGCAGATGAAATTCGTGAATTTGTTCAAAATTTGATAGAAATCTATAAACTTGTTGTAAAAATCATACATCTAGCTGAAACCATTTTTGATTTATCCTGTATATTGTTGAGTATAATTCTGAAAATGTATTTTTCGGACTTCGGGGAGATCTGAAGCGTGGTGATTTGTCAAAATCTGGATGGGAATTTTTTTCGACGATTCTCTTTACTTTCTCTTTGTGTACTTCGTATACGAGAAAGTAAGAAATAATATCTACAATTTTGTATGTAAAAAGATTCCCATTCTCAAAATAAATAATTGTTATTTCGCGTACAATAGTGAAATTGATTTATTTAAGTCAGATTTTTTTGTGGCATAATAAGTAAAACATGTTAAAAATGGTGTCTCCAAAAACACACACACTGATGCAATAATAAAAATTTTAAAATACATCTGATTTTTATTGTCATAAATACATCCTTCTGTAAAAAGAATTTTGTTCTTAGAACAAAAAATAATGAATATTAGTTAATACAATCCAATTTCTATTTTCTTCTTCAAAAGCTATTTTAATCTAAAACGACATATATGAGAAAGAAGGGAAAAATTAGAATCGCAAATTCCATTTTCATTTCTCTTATACGTACTGTAGGAAAAATTTAGAAATCGTCAAAAAATTCGAACTCAAGATTTTGACGAACCTCCACATTTCAAATCTACCTGAATTCGAAAAACACAGTTTTTGGAAATTGTCAAAATGACTCAAAAATGCTTTGATCTAGAAGGGTGAAATTTGGTATACGGTTTTAAAACCAAATCCCTTCTATCATATTTTGAGTAAAATCTGTTCAGAGGATGTTCAAATATCAACTAACACAACTGGAGAACGAAGAGAGTTACATAGATTAGATTTGGTACACAGATTTGATTTAGTGTAGATACTTGTCAAATTTTGAATCAACGCCAATATTGAGTGTTGACTGATTGTCTTCCAGAAACATGAAAATGCGATAGTTCAAAATCGTACTTTTTCAACATATCAAATTTGGTTTGGGGGATTGTGACTACAAGCGCAGTTTTGTATCGAATTTTTTATTTCAATCGATTGAGAAAAAACGTGACTTTCCCATATTATTAACAAAATGCCAGGAATTTATTGCCAAAAATCTCTCCAAGGATAATCTGATAGATAATTGTAATAATTGTACGACTCTGGCAACCAAAGCGTTCTCTGACATTACAAATTTATTAGAGAATAAGCTAGAAAGTTTTGAGAGACCACCCCCCTCAGGTTAAGTTATTGTTTTGACAAAAATTGTTTATGCTATTAAGTTTTGTTTTGCATTACTTTAAAGAATTAGTTAAAACAAGAAGAAACTATTTAATGTTATCAGTTCAGTTTCTGTATAGTTTTTTTATTTCGTTATTTTTAATAATTTTTTAAAAATTTAATTATATTATATATTATCTAATACTAATATTTAATATACTATCAGTAACGTTATAATGAAATTCAAATGCTTCAATCCTAACATCCAATCGCGAGTTTCTGCTAATGTTAAAATTATTGTTTTCTTTGGCCAATAATTCTGAAATGGGATTTTCACTTCCGTTTTATTTGGTACGCTTTTTAAATACTCCTTAATTTTATTAAAATATGAAGTGAAATAATAAAACATGTTATTTTATATTAGTAGTTTAACAGCCTAGAGAATCAATGATCTAAACGGTTAAGCTTGTTGCCAAAGGAGGCTAGAATGTATAAATCACTAAGAATAAAAATTTAATATCTGGAAAACCGCGCTTCAGTCGGTAGCTTTTTGTTGTTGTTGTAAAATTGTGTTTCTTCGGAGAACATAATTAGATGCGAATCACATACTAATTAAGTATGAAGAATTTTCAATCTTGTCTATGTATAAAATGGTCATTTAAATAAATAAAAAAACTATTAATGCACTTAGTTTAACATGTTATTTGAAACACTCTGATATATTACAGTATTTATTTTACTGTTTATCTATCGTTACTTATATTTTTGAATTTACACTCAGTTTTATCATAGTAAAATTGGGACCGACATGGCGCTATATAATATCATCAATATGAGAGCAGACAGAAAAAAAGCTCTAATCGTCAGTAATAAAATAAAATAAAAAATCTGTGTAAAAACTATTGTAATGCGTGTTTTCAGGAAAGTCACCTGTATAGATTAAAAGTTAAAGGGAAAACCTTATCTAAACACGGGAGGTGGAACTTTAATAGTGGCAACACTGTTGAAAAAACGCCACGCAACCAAACCAAAGAATATCACGTGTACAATACGTTTGCTAAAAACTACCTTACCTCTCAGCCAAAAGACTGGTTCCTTCCTTCGTCAAGCGCATGTGGAGTGACGCGAAGAATGACCCTTGTATCAGTTTGTGGTATAAAGTAAGTGTTGTCAGGATGCTTTCAACACAAGAAAACGAAGTTGAATAAAAATTGTAAGTTCAGCAGCAAAGGTTGTACAGCAGTATCATTACAATGGATGAGATTTGAGCCAGATTGTACCAGCCAAAAGTGAAAAGCCGATCAAACGAATGGTGTCATTACGGGTCACCAAGACGTTCGAAATGTTTACAGTATCTCAGCAATGTGAAAGTTATGCTGATTCTCGTGTAAGACTGTTATGATGTCATACTAAAGCGTAGTTTTCTACCACAGCAGAACATTCAGAGATTCTTGCGGCGGTAAATTGCAAAACAAGGGAACATGAATCGCTTTTGTATAACATGTAAATAATATATATATATATATATATATATATATATATATATATATATATTGCGTTTAAATCCTAAGATACTTGAGAATGTATCTTAACAGGTCTTAATGATTATGTATTTAAAATATAACTTTAAAAAGTTAATCAGCAATAGGAAAAAATATTTTAGGTCATAGAAAGAATATTTTATAAAAGAATTCTTGCAATAAAAACATAATATGTAGGCAATTTAAAACACTGAACTTCGAAAGTTTACTTCAGAAGATTTATTTTTATTTTATTCGACAAACACGTTTCGTTCTTCATGTCAACGTAGTTGAAGTTTCACGATGAGTGAAATAAGTACTTTAATCATTAAAATGAATGGTTCAGCGTCTCTAATAGATCTACCTCGAAGAGATGCTGATCTCATCTAACCTAACCTAACTTAACCGAAGCTGGGTGTCTACCGGTCATTAGAGTCACGAAATAGCGAATATAGATTTTGTAAGTCACGAACTGCTTTCATTTTTAATCTGGCATCTTTGAAAACGTTCTTATTTGACTTTTGGATTATCAATTCTAGATTACTTGCGAATTTAAGAATAAAATCATGTGGACAAGCGATTTAAAATATTTGATTCGTTGTTTTATCAGATAATAGTCATTCCAATTCTTCATTCTGAATACAAATTTTCTTACTGTATTCTTTTGATTGTATCTTTAGTAGAAGATTGGCATATAAAATGACTTTTGATTCAAAAATGGTTTGCAAATTTTAAAATATTCGAAAGTGGAAAGTCCATTTAAATAATATTATTTGATACGGTTTTTTATGATAAAATAATAGCTGTCCTAATTCTTAATTTTGAATATCAATTTTTTTATTGTATTCTTTTGGATGAGTTTTTAATTGAATCCTGGATGACTTTTGGATGAAAAATCGTTTGCAGATTTCAAATTATTCGTAACTTCGTTATAGGAAACTATTAAATAATGCAAATAAGAATATTTTAGAGTATTTTTATTAGTGTATTAAAATTTCGAAAATAAATTCTGGGGGAAAGAAAGTTATCTATACATAAGGAATTGATGCAAATATTCTTACTGCATTACAGTTTTACCGATGATAATGATATATTACAATTTGCCAGAAATATTTAAGAATTTTCTCTCTTTTTAGTATTCATTATGGCTTATTTTTCTTTATTATTATTTTCCGCACACAGAAATTTCACAATTTTTGCTTTAACCTCCAGATATTAGTTTAAAATTCATTTTCTACATTTTAATGTATAAATAAAAGTTACTTATAAAATCCTTTTGTTATTTTTATTATTTTGTATTTTTTGGTTTCGAATATCTTTCAATATCTGGAAGGTTAAGTTTCGTGCAACAGTTTTTTTTTTCTTTTGAAAAAAAAAATTTTTTTCGAAGAAAATATTTAGATACGAATCACATACTAATTACATATGAAGATTTTTCAATCTTAACCTACGTGTGAGCTGGTCATTCAAACGTAAAAAAAATCATGAATGTATTTAGTAAAAATGTTATTCGAAACAATAAGCTATGTTGCAATATTCATTTTACTTACCTATCATTACTTATATTTTTGGACTTACACTCAGTTTTACCATGGTGAAATCGGGTCTGAAAAGACGCTATATGTCTTTGTCAGCATGAGAGTAAATAGGAAGGGGCTCTAATATTTTGTTATAGAAAAATAAAGTTTTTTTTTTTTTTTCATAATTGTGTGTGTCTATAAAATAGCATTTTTTTTCAGGAAAGGCACTTATACAGATAAATTTAAAAAGAAAAAATATGAAATATAAATACATAAGTAAAGAGTGCGACTCGAAACCAGTTCCAACAACATTATTAATATGTTTTATATTAATAATTTACTAATATGTTTTTTTATACTTTGAATTATTTCCTTCCGTTTTCTTTTTTTTAAATTTTTTTATTTCTATTTTGTTTTGGGAGCAATAAAGAATTATTTAAAGAATAAATGTAACGAATTAAAAACACCATATTTGCATGACTGATACATAAAACTATTCCATAGAATATTTTTACTACGAAATTTTATTAATTTTGTAACTTTTTTTCTTTTTCTAGTATTAACTTTTTGCATACGGAAAAATAAAAAAAGCAATATATATCTAATACAAAGCTTTCGTTTCTTTATTAATAAGGAAACGAACGTATCTATGTCTCTTGCTTATCTCTCTGTCCTGTTTATGATTAATTTGATTTTGTTTTGAAAGAAATCATTCTAAAACGCAAAAATTTAATTACAGTCATCGTAAATATGGTTTGAAAAGCGTGTTTTCATAATAACCATATAACAGGTTGCAAATTATTATTTTTTCTTTCTTTCTTCCTCCCCCCCCCCCCCCCCTCTTATTAGCTTTTCAGTTTTCTGGCTGACTGATAAAAATGTTTTTATGTAGCGTTAAAAGTTCCAATTTTGGAAGAAAAAAAAACTGTTAAAAAAGATTTTAAAAAATCTATTTTATCATATACTTTTTTGATACCTTTTGTGTTTATTTTTGTTGTAAATGAAGGAAAAAAAGGTTTTTTTTTTACCTCATTCTTTTTATTGACTGATCAAAAATTTGATAATTGTATATCATTTTATTGTTTAGACACACTATTACATATTCCTTTTTGTATCTTAAGCGAACAATAAATTTATTGAGCTGGTATCACGCGAATAATTAGACCTACAGATATTTTACTCTTTGGAGGATTTGTTTTTTCAGAAATACATACGAAATAAACCAAATTTCATCTATCTAGGTTGTTGCATTAAGTTATTATGTTCAGAAACATTTTGTTTTTTTTATGTATTCGTATTATATACTTTAAGTATTATATTATATATTTTTGGAGTGTTTTTCCTTAAAACAGTTTCTGAAAAATGGACAATGGCCATTTGCAACCAACGATAATGTTTTCAAGAGACTTAAATTTTCATGTAAAATAAAATTGGAGAAATTGTGCAAAGATTGAAGTTGTCGAGTCCCCCCTTCCTAAAGAATGCACTGTAAAATAGTTTTGAAAAAAAGTTCTCTTAAAAATAGAGGAACATGAGGGGACGGATACTAATGACATAACTGGGAATTATGAGCCTTCGTTTATGTTGAAAATTGATAATAGCTGGAACTGAGCATCTGCTTCTTCAGTTATGCTAATTTTTTTAAAAAATAAGCATAAATTGTAAAAATAAAAATTGATGGGTAATAATTTGCAAAAATATTTTTAGAATGTTTTAGTTATAAAATAAATGTGAATTCGAATGGAAACGCTATTTCGATATCATTATTGAGTTATGAAACAAAAGGAAAAAGTAAAGTTCACTCCTAAAGCAGCAATTTTCATTAATTGAGAAATAAAGTCACCATTTCCTTGCTTGTCACATGATATGAATCATAATTCTTTTGCTTTACTTCCTCTGGAAAAAAGGCACTTGTTTCGTGATACTGAAATTACTCACACAAAATTTGTGATGTCACAGCAAAATCTCACCATGCTTTTTGTTGTCATGATATCGTGACGTATGTGAGACGTCACAACAACGCACGGTCCTCCATTTCGTGACAGTCGCTTTATTGCTGAGACTTCATTGAGGTATTTTTACACATATTTTTTTAAATCTAATTTAATATGAATCTTAGGTTACCAGCTTAATCAGCTGGGGTGTTCGGGTTTTTAAGACAGAACATAAAATGTCATGTATTTAATTTCGTAGCACTCTGAATAATTTATGTTTTGGATCTCTTCCAAACCATCGTTTGTGTTCTAATTCAGCACAGATTTATAAATTAGCACTGCTGTTCAAAGATTATGCCAAGTTCTTTGTTAGCATGTGAATAATCTCAAATTAATAAATATCAACGGGTTCGTCAGGAAATATTTATTCTGTTTAGTTTCAACTGAATTTTCTACGAATAAAATATTTTTAAATATCATATTGTGAAAAGCTATTATGTTGAAAATAGTGCCCAACACCTGTTTTCTTTATTATGTACATGAATCTATCTAATGGGATAAAATCTCATGGCAACATTGTCTCTAACATATGTTTTGCCTATTGCATACTTGAATCTTTCTAATGGAATTAAGTTCCGTTACATCATGCTGCTATCAAAATAAATTCTCATTTAGATATTTAAAAAAATTCCGATTGCGTACTGTCTTTCGCGGTGTAATGATTAAGTTTCTCCCCGGCCTGACCATTGTGGGTCTCCTCAAAGGGGACTTTTATGGCAGTGTAATTGCTTACAGATGAATAGTTGGAGAATCCTCCTTCTAAGAACTGACATCTGACAGTTTAGAGTGAGACCAGATAAAGAACCATCCATACACTAATCGTGTCTGCGACACAGATGTGTAGCTTGCATTGTTTGCCATTGTTGACCACGAACATTCCAGCGGTCATCTGTAGATCAGTGAAGTTGTTGCTGAACGACGAGTGGAAAATTGGCAGCCCAAGTGCTCCAATGTGGATGAGAGGTGGAGTTGAAAGAAGGGAGAAAAGGCGAGGTTTTTAGAGAAAGAAGGGGAGACGAGGAGTTTTGGTGAAAGAGGTCCGAAGGAGAGATCGGTGAAAGCAGAGCGTTCGAGAGAAAATTCCACCCGAGGAATTCGGTGGATTCCTGGAGATAACCCCGGCACCAGAGTGAGACTTTGATGGCTGGTTAGCTGTTCTCGTGAGTTTCTCGAAAATATTTCGAGGAACTATTCTTGTGGTGTTGTGCATAAAATTTTTCACTTAACCTAGATGATAAAGAGTATTTCTTTCTGTAAATTAAAGCTGTAAATAAAATAATTTGAATAAAACATTACCCTTTATTTGATCGGACCAGATCGAGACGTTACAACGGTATTGTAACTTCACTTTGTTATTCCTGACTAAGCGTTTTGTTTAAAATATTAATTATATTTGATTTAAATTAGTTCCTGTATCTATTATTTGATATATACAGCTTCTTTCGTAAAACAGAGATAATAATTCAAGTAACACTATTTTCGTTATTTTATACCTCCCTACCTTCTGTGTATATAAACATTCTAGATAGCGCCGAATTTCAAAATCACTTAAAATGCCTAATTGTCTGCTTAAACTGATATTTAGTTGCACGTTGTCCTACTCCGTACTTTAACTTCATTTTCTTATTTCTAAAATGTTGTTAATTCCAATATTAAATAGAAGCGGTACAATCGACATTATTATGTGAGAATGCCCAAGCGCATATTAGCTAGATTAAGACATTTGATAAAGAATTAAAAAATAGTAAGGATAATTTATTCAACACATCGAATTTATTTCCTAAGATAATCAATGTCTTTATGGACTGCATGTAAAGATTCCCCCCCCCCAAAAAAAATGGGCAAGATAAAATTGGAAATCAAAAATTCCTCACAACATTTTTATTAATCTCTAACAAAAATAAAGAAGAATATATATATGTTGGCTTCAACAAGACAGACCATTTGTATTATAGCAACCTAAGTTGGTACAAATATACTTTAGGGGATGAGAATGTGCACAATGTGGCGATTTTTTTAAATTTTAGTCTGAAATGTAATTAATAAAAAGTAACGAGATTTTTACATTTCTCGATAAGTTCCAAAAATATTATTACATAATGTGTTTTTTACGGTAAATTTTTTTAATGACACGAATTTAGCTAAAGAAAATTTTTTATATAAAGTTGAACAATTAAAAAAAATTCACCGGTTTTAACAATACATTTCATTGCTGAAATGAAATTATAATTATTTTCATTGATTATCGAATATTTAATGGCGTCGTTTTCTTCCACTTTAAAAACTTTAGGAAGAAGCTTTCTGTTTATTATCTGCCCAGATTACAAAAAAAAAAAAAAAAAAAAAAAAACCAGGAAGAAAATTAAGGCACAATACAGAAAAAGAAAATAAATTGAAGTAAGAAGATTGATCACCAGAACAATTAGGGATCGCTGTGGCCTGGTGGTAAGGCTTCGAGTTCGGAACCATGTTCGAGGCCCGATTCCAACGAAAAATCGTCGTGGGGTCTCTTGCACGTGAAAATCTGTCAGACCAAATGCCCTTCTGCTGGTGTGATGCGGTGTGGCAAGTGGGGTGCCGATTCAGGTGTCGTCCTCATCATCTGACCATGGTTCAAAACTACGAGATTCATCCCAAAAATAGCCCTAGTTTTGCTTTACAACGGGACATAAATATAACTAAACTGAAAACACCAGAAAAATTACGTTTTCCATGATTCTATGACATCATGGAAATTATTGTTGCTTTAAAATACTTGATTGCATGAATAGTGAATACAAGATTTTTAATTTCTTAAAAATAGTTTCTGTTGCATATATATATATATATATATATATATATATATATATATATATATAACTTTGGTAATAGAAATAACACATTTTCTTGTTATATGTAGTATGCTGTTTACTTAAAAGGTAAATACTTTGCAGATTTTGTAACTCACATTAAAGCTTGTACTATTTTAGAAGTCATGTTACTTAGATTTTCTTTATTGATTGATACAATATTCAAAATTCAGTGTAGAAATTTTGAACCTTGGTAATATGACGGTAATAGAAAGCTTTTCAAACTTTCAAAGTCAAAAAGAGCCTCAAATTCTGTAATTTGTCAAAGCAGGAAGAAAATTTCGTTGACGTGCTTTAAAAAATACGACTTTGAAAAAGATGAAATAAATTATATAACGATTCAATAAAAACTTTCAAAGTTATCAAGTGAAATAAAACCTTATTCAATGACCCCAAGTTAAAAAAAGAACTGTCATTAAAACGACATATGATAAGTCAACCAGACGCTTTAGAAATTTTAATGTGCTAAAGTATGACACAAAATTAAATCAAACAATTAAAGAAATTACAACAAAGTTGCAAGTCTGAGTCTAAAAGCAAATTGAGGTCTCGTATAAAAAAATACTTATATAACGAAATGAAAGAAAAATAAAACTTTCCAACAGAAACAACTTAACTTTGACATTGGCAAACATGATCGTATCATAGTTGTGCTTTTTACTTAATCAATTAAATAGTAAAATAGGTTTAAAATTTCAATTAGAAAAAGAAATTGTCTCAAATTATATTTAAATTAATTTTGAAAAATTGATCGGAATAAGAAAAACAATTGCTCGCTAATGAGATTGGGACCACTGAAAGAGCTAACTTCTTTTAGTTTTAAGAATGCAGTAGTAAATAAAATTTTGGACGATGATGTCTTCCAAAGTTACAGCGAAAAAGCCAATATTTCACATCTTTTTAGAGGATTTAGTAACTTGTTCTTCTAAATGTTAGAAACAAATATCGTTAAAATTATCAAGCAGCGTAAAATTGTGTATGTTTCAAACAAAGGCAAAGGGCATTTTTAGTGTCATGCATAGAGACTAAAATTGCAACAATATTAATAATCAGTCTGAGGTATATTTTATTAACTTCCAAATCATATTTATGTCAACTTTAGTAATTCCAACTCAAATGGTTTGTCCTGTAAAACGCCAAGACACAGACGTTCTTCTTTATTATTATAAAGAATTCCAGCTTGTTTGCGGAATACTGGCTTTCTTGTCTAATAAATTGTTTATGATATCGTATCTAAATACTTTCTAAGAAAGAGCATAATTTTTACAAAAAACAAAGGTTCCTTGCTCCCCCTTCTACTGAGCGAAGCTTAGTCTCTCAGGTACTGATATACATTTATAAATAAATATAGTTAGAAGTCAGACTTTTGCACTCGGGTGCTGAAGGGCCTTTACCCTCAGAAGCAAACTGCATCACTAACTTCGTCAGTGGGCTTGTACAAGTCCCGTAAGTAACAACAACGGTTTTATGGATCATACATATTTAATAAATTTAATATGTATTTTATATAATGTATAATATGTATATTTTATATTTATGTATAATATGTAATTGAATATGTATTATATATGTATGAAAATTTACTATATTGAGGATTGAGTGAGTAAATTTTTGAGTATATTGAGGATTGAATGAATAAATTTTTGAGTATATTGAGGATTGAGCGAATAAATTTTTGAGTATAGTGAATATTGAGTGAATAAAGTCTTGAGTATATTGAATATTGAGTGAATAAAATTTAAAGTATATTCAGTATGGAGTGATTAAATTTTCGAGTATATTCAGTATTGAGCAAGTAAATTTTTGAGTATATTCAAAATTGAGTGAGTAAATTTTTGAGTATATTGAAGATTGAGTGAGTAAATTTTTGAGTATATTGAAGATTGAGTGAGTCAATTTTTGAGTATATTGATAATTGAGTGAGCAAAGTTTTGAGTATATTGAGTATTGTATAAACTGATTGAGTAAATTCATGAGATTTAGTTTTATTTAGAGTTTTGAGCGAATACATTCTCTCATGAACATATTGAATATTAAAGCTATTTCAATTAATTCTTTCGATTTATTATTCTTTTCCCGGTCCTTACAATACAAGGTGTTTTCTATCAAAATTACTCATTTTTGCGAACACAATCAGAGTTGTTTTATTTAATTCAGTGTAGTAAATCTTTCTTATTCAAAATCTGACTCATTCAAAATCAAATAATTGTTTTATCTTGCATATTATTTAACTTTTTCTGTTAAAAGCAATCAAAGTTATTTCATGATTAAATTATTTATCTGATGTGTTAAACCTCATTTAAAAAAACTGCATAGCATATTTTTGGACAAAACGAATAAGTGTTCTAACTTCTCAGTTCTAAAATAAAATAAGATATTGGTATTTATGTTTGTTCATTATCATAAATGTTTGAAAGGAGGAGGGGTAATTAAATAAATAAATTCAAACAATTGTTTTTGATTAATTGATGCGAAATATTAAGAAATTAAAAGTTATAATAAATGTACAATTTTAACTTTTATAGATTTTTTAAAACTTTTATTGACTTCAAGCAAGTATTTTTTAAAACTATTGTTTATCTTCTCATTCATCCATCTTATTTCTATAAGGACCAACTTGAGTAATTGTTATACAATGTGTAATTTGGCACAGAGATTGCGCGTCTTCCGCATGGTCGGGGTGTCCTGGGTTCGAGTCCAGGGGAGGGCCTGATTGTTCTTCTTCTGTGTTCTATCTTTGAGATCTGTGAATGTGCCTTCAGGTAAAAAGAGGTTGTGCAAGCAAATGTGACTCATAAAGTAGCTACATCATACTCTTAACTCCAATTGGCGCTACTGAAAACAAGAAAAACTGGCTTGGTTTAAATCTGTCAAATCAAACAGATCTGCCAGCGGACTTGTAAAATGCTTTAAGTAACAACAACAACATAAAACGATTTGTTGCGATGAAATTAGAACTAATTTCAGTTTTCAACGAAATCATTCAGTAGCTTATTTTTATCAATGTTAAAACTAAAATATAAAATCGGTTATTTACTCCATAGAAAGATTTTCATTCCCGCTTTTCTTTGTTAGTATATGCATCGCTTAATTCACGTGTGCAGTTAATTGGTAATTGACTGAAATCTAATTAACAATCTGGTTAAATATAGGGGTAATTTGAAGTGAATGACTTCCATATTGCTGTGAGAAAATATATAAAAAACCATCAGGTGGGTTACAGCAAAATAGTCCAATAGAGATAATGATAGTATCAAGTAATTATCCTTAATTTTGCACTGTAACATTAACAGAGGAGCGAAACACAGAAACAATGCAGTAAAGTGTAGTATCCTTGAAAAAAAGTCACTATTAAACAACCACAACAGCACAAAACACTCAGAAAGTTTTTTCTGGGAATCAACACTCCGAAGATTTCAATTAAATGCTCGCTGGAATTGAGTTCAATTAACTAAATCTTCTCCAACATGTCTCTGGGATTTTATAATTTCTGTGACAGAACATTGAATGTTATAGAAAAAAACTCTGAAACTGGAGTCTTATCGCCAAGATTCCCGAATGTGCTGGATATTTTATTTTTGTCGCTAAAGTCGTCAAATAGTTCGAATAATTTAGTAACAGATAAAGACGCTTCGCTCTATTTTAAAACATGAATATATAGTAGCAAATCACAGCCTAAAGCAGAACATTGATTTATTAAACACATTACCTTTATTGAATTTTATTATTTAGATCCTAATATCAATCTATAAAGAAAACGTTCTGGAGATTCATATCCTAAAAGCATGAATTTTAATGAAAAAAAATGTGATATAATAATTCATAATTCAAATTACTATAATTACGCAGCATTTAGTAAATTATAAAATTCTTATATAAGTCAAGGTAACATATTAACTGTGATACAAGTTTTTCTCTAAATATAAGGAAATTTGCTACGTTCTTAAGGAATGTGGAACTAAATATATTGATGCATTGAAAATAAGCTGTCGATTCTCCATAGTCGACGGATCATCACACTGGTCTCGTGATCGTGAGTTCGAATCTCGCTAATCATAATAAGATTCACAATTTACGTACATATTTATTTAAATCCTTGATTTATGGTCTTTATTTTGAGTTCCACAAGATTCTGGACCTTTCTTTAGTTTACCAGATAAGTGTGCTCTCTACTTTTCTTACTGTTTCCAGAAAAGTATTCTGGAACTTTCGCTTCTGGTATAAAAACTGAAGATCTTTCAGTCACAGTATCCTGAGTTTTGAATTGAGTTAATAAATTGGTTTATCTCTACTTCTTGTGTGTCATTCAGTTCCTCACTAAAGTACCTACATAAAAATATATAGTTTAAGAACTTATGGTAACTACATAAATAATGCATGAATACATAAAATCATAAGTCAGCTGACAAATCTAAATGTTAACTTACCATTTTTGTCAACGAATATCTTGAGAGGCACTACTCGGGAAAGTCAGCTCAGTCTCGAGATTTTAACCCGTTAGAACTCTTTGGGGAACTAACAACAAACTAATTACTCCAACTCTCTAGAAGGCATCAATGGGAGAAGCTAGATCCCCAACTTTTCATGTACACACGAGTGGTTAGGACAACCACCATGCAGGAAGCTTCTCATCCTCAATTACAAGGTGCCTTCCAGTAGCACTCCTAGTTGCTAAAGTTGTAAATGAGTGTATAGATATTCATGTGTGGGATATATCTGTTTAAGTCATTGGCAAGTTAATTCAAACCATAGATGCGACATTAATGGCATTTAGCATAGCATTAATATCAAGAACATAGCATTAACATCAAGAACATTGACCGGCGTCTTGACATAGCGGTAGCGTGTCTTTCCCGTTCTTCAGTGTTCTATCTGTCAGTTGTATAAATGTGCCTCCCCCCCCCCCTAAAAAGAGGTTGTGCAACGAATGTGTGAAGTATGAAGTAGTCTGGTCGTATTCCTAGTTGGAGCAATTGAACAAACAACTGAAGCTCATTTCGGCTTAAATTGCTGATAGTGGGCTTGTAAAGTGCCATGAGTCACAACAGCTTATGGATACTTCTTACAATTTTTTAATCAATTTTCTTACTATTTCATTGTTTCTCTCTACCAAAAATTTTCTGTGGAACGATTATAGGCGAATTTGTATTGGCATTCCATTTTTAAATTTTTATCAAATTATTCAGTTTTTTACGAAATGAAAAACAAATGGTTCGGATTGTCAACTTTATTCATAAAATGAAAAACAATCAATTTGATTCCATTATTAAATTTTTATTAATTTACAAATTATGATCAGAAAAAGTTGTTTCATATTTTTTTGGACAGAGCTTTTACAAAAATAGAGCAGACAACTTAAATATATAAATGAAAGGTCAACAATGAAATGTATTATTGAAAATTATGCTTACAAAATTCCTTAAAAATTAGGTGGAGGGGAAATGGCATCACAATTCCTTTAGATCACATAAAAATATTTACATTTTAAAATTATACTTTGGATAATATTTTCAGAAGCTATCACAGAAAAAAAAGGGATTTGTGCTAAATGTGGCGCTGTAGATATAGAAATCTGCTGCAGAAGAATACACAAACAAACATACAGACACAAAATCCCATTTATTATTAATAGAAATATAAACACTCTAACAATCGTAAACCAAATTATAGGATGCTTCTCTTTGTTACCATTTTTTTCTTGTTTGTATTACGAAATTACATAATCGTTACAATAAATTTTATGTCCTTGTTTGTGTTTTTGGATATAACAGTCATACTTTTGAAATAAATACTTTTAAAAGATTTATTTGACCTTTAGAAAATGCTGCTGATTAAATTTGGAAAGCGTTTCTCAGAAACATTTTTCAGAATGTCGATAAAACTGTAAAATTCTTTTTTTTCTATGATTCAGTGAAAACTAGAATTTAGAAAGAAAAAAAGAGTAAGTCATATCACTGACTATCTAACCGATCTCGAAGGCACACGAATAAAAAAAAACCTGAATGACGGACCGCGCTACAGCAGCACTGGTGAGAACTGTGGTTGAATCCTAAGGACCATCACCGGCAACGATAGAACCTTTCCTTAAGGGAAGTACATCCACCACCAATTGGATGAGCTAGGTGCTCACTGTTTCGTATACCATCCAAGGTGGCGAGAACCAACTACCATGCCGGAAGTTTCTCATGCCTATTTCTAGAAATCACATCAGGGGGAAGAAAAAAACGAGTAAATCAAATACGAAAAAGAAATCCATTTATAAAAAATAAATAGTTAACTGAATGCATATGGTGACGTCTCGATCTGGTCCGATCAAATAAAGGGTAGCGTTTAATCAGATTACTTTATTTACAGCCTTAATTTACATAAAAAAATACTATTTATCATCTAGGTTAAATGAAAAGTCCTTGTGGAACACCACAAGAATAGTTCCTCAAAATATTTCGGAGAAACTCATGAGAACAGCTAACTGGCCCTCAAAGTCTCACGCTGGTACCGAGTTAGCTCCAGGAATCCACCGAATTCCTCGGGTGGAATTTTCCTCGAAAGTTCTGCTTTCACCGGTCTCTTCTCTGGACCACCTTCACCAAAAAACTCATAGTTTCCTTTCTCGTCTCTCTCCAAAAAAATCGCCTTTTCTCTCTTCTTTCAACTTCACTTCTCATCCACATTGGTGCATTTGGGTTGCCGATTCTCCAATCTTCGTTCAACAAAAAATTCACTGGTCTACAGTTGACTGCAGGAATGTTCACAACGGGAAACAAAGCAGGCTGCACATCTGTGTCACAGACACGATTAGTGCACGGGTGGTCCTTTGGCTGGACTCCCTCTAAAGGGCTAGATGTCCGTTCTTAGAAGGAGGGTTCTCCACCTGTCCATCTGTAAGCAATTACATCGCCATAAAACGTAGCAATTGAGAAGACCAGTCTGGAAATGGCAATTATGGAGCGTGTGAAAAAAAAAGAAACCACCATAGTCAGGCCGGGGAGAATGTGAATCATTACAATATACTATAATGTGCTCAACAAATACTTCCATAATAAACGTAAATAAATGTAGCTATTCATAGAACTGACACACAATCGAAATAAGTAACTTGACTACCACTCTGCAAAGGAGTTATGTTTCTTTTCAATAAAAAAAAAAGAAATTATCCTCTTATATATGAAAAAATCACAACTGTGTTCATATTTTTCATCCAAGGTCGTTTTTTTTTCGAAATATATTCATAATAGCTAGAAATCTTTTAGCTAGTATAATAAAATTTCGTAATTCGTAACTTCAACTGCTGTAACTAATCATCTGCTCTAGGCATTTGAGTTTTCATCCGAAAATGTTTAATTCTAGAAACCTCTGTATTGTTACGAATTTATAATAATGCTTCCCAGTACAATAAATCTCCTGGTAAAGAAGACCGTCTTAGCTCTGTTAGAAGACTACTCAATAACCCTCAGACAAATTTAACATTAAATTCAGCTTCCAGAAACTATAAGATTCATAGTGATACCTTCATTATGAAATGAGTTTTGGAGATTATTTCAGAAGTTTCTTCACTCAGTCACAAAAACTATAAAAAACATTACAAAAAACTGAAATCAGTCAATATTGGGACAAGTGAGACTAGCAGATGTTCAATAATCGCATAAAGTTTCTCTCCTCTGAGTTATCTCTGAATATTTTGTGTTGTTGCGATTGTTTGTTTGTGATTTTCTGCTTTGCTCTGCTATTTATCGCAAATGACGCTGCGCACGTTTTGGCTGTGTTTTTTAGCCTTTATCATAGTGCCTTCTAGGAAAAATAAAGTGTTATAGGTAATTTATTTTCAGCCATTTGGACTTTTGCAATGTATTATCCATGCATTTTTCATTGATTTTTTATTAAAAATTTGCATAAATGTTTGTATATAAGAAAAAAAAACTTCATCAATTCGAAAACATACGTAGTTAAAAAAATTTGTCTTATTAAAAAAAATCTAACTACTTTTCTTTTTTTTTTTTAATAAAAGCACGTAAATTTAAAAGCCAATAGCGTATTCAAAAGAATTTGGCTTATTCTATCGAAAATTTGATGCTCGCCTTTGGTGTGAAGAAAACTTGCCAGATTTTTCTATCTGGTTGCTTGCATTTTTACAACTTATCGTTTTCCCTTACATATAAACAGAAAGTCAGGCATCAACTTCAAAATTTTTTTTTACGGATTAACGAGATTAAGATTCACAAAAATCCCTGGGCCGATTATTTCTGAAGATTGCAATATTTTTTTATGTGTAAGTATGCTTCATACACTGATGGAAAAAAAATCCTAACACTAGGAAGGAGCTGTGCTAGATAAACGAAATTTGGTAGGCGTGTTTATACATCTAAAAGTTGACGTCGATTCAAATTTCGAGCTACGCGCGTAAGTGTGGCGCTAGTAGCGACACTATGAACATGCAAATGAGGTTTGCTTTAAATAAGCGCTGTAAGGTTCGTGATCGTTATTTACAGTTGAGATTTGACGTAGTGGGTTAATGTTAGTCAAGGATGCCTCTGAGAAGACGAAGAAACCATTATCAACAGCTCACTGAGTTTGAACGAGGTCGTGTTGTAGGGCTACGAGAAGGTGGATTTTCTTTCCGCGATATTGCTGAAAGACTTGGCAGGAATGTATCCACTGTGCATGAGTATTGGTGGCAGTGGTCAAGGGAAGGTACTGCCTCAAGAAGACCAGGTTCCGGGCGGCCATGTGGTACTACTGAGAGGGAAGACCGTCGTATTAGGCGTATGGCTGTGGCTAATCGTACTGCGTCTGCAGCTGAAATTCGAGCTGCAGTTGACACCACAGTGACACAACGAACTGTTACAAATCGGTTGCTTCAAGGTAGGCTCCGAGCCAGACGTCCTGTACAGTGCATTCCACTGACTCCAAATCATTGCCGTTTGCGACATGAGCGGTGTCAAGCTAGAGCTCATTGGAGGACGGAGTGTAGATCTGTTGTGATTTCTGATGAAAGCCGGTTCTGCCTTGGTCGCAGTGATAGCCGTTTGTTGGTTAGAAGGAGGCCAGGTGAACGCCTGCTAGTGACCTGTCTGCGGCCTAGACACACAGGGCCTACTCCTGGAGTTATGGTTTGGGGAGCAATTTCTTATGACAGCAGGAGCACTCTCGTGGTTATCCCACGCACCCTGACTGCAAATTTGTACGTCAGTCTAGTGATACAACCTGTTGTGCTGCCATTCATGAACAGCATTCAAGGGGGTGTTTTCCAACAGGATAGCGCTCGTCCTCATACCGCTGTTGTAACCCTACATGCTCTACAGAGTGTCGACATGTTGCCTTGGCCTGCTAGATCACCAGATCTTTCTCCAATCAAGAACGTATGGGACATCATTGGACGACAACTCCAGCGTCATCCACAACCAGCATTAACCGTCCCTGCACTGACTGCCCAAGTGCAACAGGCATGGAACTCCATCCCACAAACTGATATCCGACACCTGTACGACACAATGCATGCACGTTTGCATGCTTGCATTCAAAATTCTGACGATTACACCGGTTACTAATGTACCAACATTTCACATTTGAAATGGTTCTTCTCGCCAATGGCTCTACCTGTGATCTTGAAACTTTAATCAATTAAATATGTTACCTAGACAAATGTATTCCTAAAATTCCATTACTGTACAATAATGTTTTCTTGGTGTTGGGATTTTTTTCCATCAGTGTATATTAGAGAATGAAAATAAATATCATAAAGGTCGTTTTGAAGAATCCTGTATAGAGAAATTTTGAGCCGAATTTCTTAATTTTAAACAGCAGTTAATCCTTTATTTAAAGATGGTATTTTAAAGTAACGTCTAAATAAAGTTGATACCTTCACAATATGATTATTTTTTCTAACATTATTTGAAAGAACATGAATGTATTATTAATAGGAAGCATTAGATGTCAACTAGAAATAACATTAAAAACTTTTATTAATTTAATAAAATTAAATTTATGATAGTTTTTAATGTCATTAAATTAATTTTATTAAATTTAATGTATTGAGTTTATGAATTATGAATTAATGAATGAATTTTATTTATTAAATTTAATGAATTAAACTATTTTAATTAATCTCAAAAAAATTTCCTTTTCACCGGATTTGTACTACACTAAATACCTTAATTTATGGTTCAAAAATGAAATTTAAAAATATATTGTAAAGTAAAGGGTTAAATAAGAAATACTACACCTTATTCCTTCTCCTCCAACAAATTCCCATGCCATACCAGAAGCAAACGTTTTACCCTACTTATATGGCGGGTCTTTTCTCAACGAGAGCGACAGTTTATGGCAGTGTCATTGCTTACAGATGGACAGGTGGAGAATCCTCCTTTTAAGAACGGACATCTGGCCCTTTAAAGTGAGTCCAGATAAAGGACCACACGTGCACTAATCGTGTCTGCGACACAGATGTGTAGCCTGGATTCTTTCCATTGTGGATCACGAACATTCCTGCGGTCAAGTGTAGACGAATGAAGTTTTTGCTGAACGTCGATTGGAGAATCGGGAGCCCAAATGCTCCAATGTGGATGAGAGGTGGAGTTGAAAGAAGGGAGAAAAGGCGAGGCTTTTAGAGAGAGAAGGGGAGACGAGGAGTTTTGGTGAAGGAGGTCCGGAGGAGAGATCGGTGAAAGCAGAGCGTTCGAGAGAAAATTTCACCCGAGGAATTCGGTCAATTCCTGGAGCTAACCTTGGTACCAGCGTGAGACTTTGACGGCCGGTTAGCTGTTCTCGTGAGTTTTCCCGAAATATTTTGAGGAACTATTTTTGTGGTGTTGTACATAGAACCTTTCACTTAACCTAGATGATAAAGAGTATTTTTTCTGCAAATTAAAACTGTAAATAAAATAATTTGATTAAAACGCTACCCTTTATTTGATTGGACCAGATCGGGACGTTACAACGTCTAGAGAAGAAGTCTCGCATGGAGCTGTGAGTCTTCATACGATTTCTATGTGCCAAGAATGTGTCTCCATCGGACATTCACAGATAAGTTGTTGGAGTGAATGGGAGGAGAAGCAGTAAGTAGAGAACAGACACGTTCTTTTGAAAGAGGCAAAGAGATTACTGGAATCTTTTAGATGGGAGTCTGGAGTCAAACTCCATACAGCCCCTACTTGGTTCTCAGGGACTATTTACTTTTCCCTGCATGGAAGAAAGCATTATCCGAAACAAGGTTCATATCAGTGGGTGGTGTTAAAAAAGATACTGAGAAGTGGTAAAATCGCCAAGGACATGATTATTACCTAGTTTTCAAATCGATCCAGCGGTGCGATAAAAGCCGTTTGGTGATTAGGTTGGAAAGTGACCGCCACACATGTCTCTTAATTACCGTTTGAATACAGTTGCTATTGTTAATGAAACATTTTTCCTTTGCCTTGTAAACTTTTTTGGGGGGGGATCAACCCTCCTACCTTTATAAGTCAAACGCTATCTTCATAGTCAGAAAATATTAAATTAATTAAAGATATTTCAAACTTAATATATTGTTCAATACTTTAAAATTAATCATTTATCTGAAAAGTTCAACGCTCTGCGAAATGTTTGTAGGATAATCTCAACCAAATCATCGAACGAAATCTATGCTTTACACATTCCTAGTAGTCCAGCTGTTTATTTCCAAAATTTTATCAAAAAGCAACTGCAGGGATAATAGATCGGCATGAAATATGCCAGCAGGTGCAAATCACCGAAGTTCGAAATTTTATGGATTGGCGATATATTAATAAGTAGGAGAGCGCCAAGAGCAAGTGTCACACTGAGTTTCCTAATTAGCTACTCATTAATAGGAATCCGATTTACTGAAAAGAAAAATTGATTATCCTCAGCCACGTAGAAAAGATAGTCTGATAACCTCATTTGCTGATGATTGATCTTTCTGTTTGAAGGCTGCAAATGGTTTCCATAACATCAATTAATCAATAACAGACAAAATATATCGTGATGCATGTAGTGAGAATCGGAAGTTCTTTGTAAACGTGCTATTGTAAAAGTCACTGAATTACAGGGAAATCAAGAATAACTCGCAACATTAACTGATATTGTATATCTCTGTATCTCATATCTATGAGTTGTAGATATCAACTGCTTGTCTAAAAAAGACAACGTTAATGTGAAGAATTTCCTGTAATAGTAATTCAATTAATATACTTAATTGAATTGTTAATATGAAAGTTACCAAAAATATATTTTGCTAACCAACTCTAATTGATGCTGTAAGGGGGGTTTGTATTAGGTTGGTGCGTATGAAATGTCGGATTCTTAAGTGATTGTATAAAACTGCATATCTTTCTTCAAAAGCTGTTTATTCAATCAAAGTATGCTCCATTCGCTTCAATACACTTCTCCCAACGAGATTTTAAAGCGTAGATGCCTGTCTTAAAAAAATTTTGGTCTTTAGAATTAATAAACTCTGATATCGAGTTTTTTAGACTGTTTTCATTTTCATAGTGTTTGCCCCTTAAAAACAGCTCTAAATGCTTGAAAAAATGAAAATCGGTCGGCGAGAGATCCGGTGAATATGGTGGATGCTGCAAAACTTCATATTCCAGTTCGTTCCAGCTTATTTCGCTCTGTCAGTGCGTGCGGTACCCACTTGTCCATCTTTTTAACCTTGCCAATCTCAGAAAGGTGTCTCAATATCGATGTATGGTCAACTTTCAT
Source organism: Argiope trifasciata (assembly GCA_026543055.1). Taxonomy (NCBI): domain Eukaryota; kingdom Metazoa; phylum Arthropoda; class Arachnida; order Araneae; family Araneidae; genus Argiope; species Argiope trifasciata. Next base: position 811,190 of record JAPMOQ010058830.1, on the reverse strand, counting down.
CCTGATAGCAAGTTCCCTCGTGGATACGGCTGGATCCGCTTCCACTAGAGCCTTCAGGTCATCATTCTTCACAGACGTTTTGGGTCTTCCGCGCGGCTCATTTTGCAGTGAAAAATCGCCAGTCCGAAATTTTTCGCACCAACGCTGCACTTTCCGATCGTTAACCGTATTCTCCCCAAACGCTTGGTTTATGTTGCGTGCAGCTTTTACAGCACTATTAGCAAGTTTGTACTCATATAAGAAAATGACGCGAATGTCGGCAGAATTCATATCGGCAATAAACTCAAAAGAAATAACAAAAGGGAAGACCTTCGTGAAAACCTATTTTGCTGAAATGAGTCTCTGGCAATGGACAATACGACTATGAATGAGGTTATGCCAAAGACAAAAGTATAACGAAAACAGGGAGGCAAACGTCCGCATGTAAAGAGAATCCGACATTTCATACGCACCAACCTAATAATAAGCAGTTGAAGTCTCATTTCTTTGAATTGACCCATCATTTGCTTTTCATAAAAAACAAAGTTAATATGAAGAATTCCATGAGAACTTATATATTTAATTGAATGGTAATTTTGAGAGTTACAGAAAAATCTAAAATACTAATCAATTGTAATTGCTGTAATTGTAAAGTGAAATCTCATTTCTTTGAGTTGCGCCCATTACCTGCTTGTCTATAAAAGATAAAATTTATATGAAGAATCTAGGAGTATTTATATACTCAGTTGAATTTTTATTATGATCGTTACAGAAAAAGATAAAATGCTTTGCTAATCAATTTTAAATGATGGTATATGAAGAGTTAGTAATAAGTTAAGTCTCATATCTTTTGAGTTGCGCTCATCACATGCTTGTCTACAAAAGTCAAAAGTTTAAATGAAGAATTCTATGATTACTTTATCTTTTCTTAGAATTATTAATATGAAAGCCATGGAAAAATGTAAGATATTTTGTCAAATAACTTTAATCTATGACAAATGAAGAATTTATGAAAAAATCTGAAGGAAATCTACGGATTTCTATATTTTATTTCTTTGAGTAACTCCCATCAGATGCTTGTCTATAAAATGCATAGAAAATGCGAAAAATATACATGGTTAAATTCTTGTTATGTAGGTTATTAAGTTATAGAAAATGTAAAACCTTTTTGTGGTCAACTTTAATCAGTGAGACAGGAAAAGTTCATTATAAATATGAAGGAAATCAATAGATAATTGTGTCTCATTGTTTTCGAGTGAGGGCTATCATCTGTAAAAGGCAAAGTTAAGGTGAAGTATGACATTAGGATATATATGAAATATGCTGAATTATTTTATAATATTGTTATGAAAGTTACAGATAAATGTAAGATATTTTGTTAGTAAACTTTTATTCATATTCTAGTATAAGTTTGTAATATGCAGAACAAAAAAAAAAAAAACTGTGTACCTCATTTCTTTGAGTTGCGCTATTATCTGGTTGGGTATAAAAAGCAGATGCGGTTCAAAGCGAAAATGAAGAAAATCACGAAGTCTAGTTTACTTAAGTGAATTGTTTCAATAAAAGATGCAAAAAAAAATGTAAGATATTTTGCTAGTCAACTTTAAATGATGTAATATGAAGGTTTTATAATGAATAGGAAAGAAACCAATAGATATAGATGTCCCGTTTCTTTGAGTTGTGACCAGATTTTGCTACTTTTAAAAGACAAAAATGTGATGAACATCATGAGATTTTAGTTGAATCTTTACTATGGAAGTTACAGAAAACTGTAAGATATTTTTGAATCAACTTTGATTGTTGTTATATGAAGAGTTAGATATAAACAGATGAAAATAAAATCTTCATTTCTTTTCATTCCACCCATCATCTACCTGTTTATAAAAAACTAAATAGATATGAAGAATATCGTAAAGACTTAGTTACTATGAAAACTACAGAAATATATAGGATATATTGTTAGTCATCTTTAATCGGTGATATGTGAAAATTTTCTAATAAATATGAAGGAAATCTATAGTTTCTGTCTCATTTCTCTGAATTGCTTTCTTCATCTGCTTGTCTATAAAAGATAATATGAAAAATATGCAGATTTGCATACTTGATTGAAATGTTATAAAGTTATAAAGTTTTAGGAAGATGCAAAATATTTTGCAAGTCAATTTTAATTTATAATAAACAGATAAAAGAAATTTAAAGACCTTTATGACTCTTGCTTTGGATTAAAACCACAACCGTCTGTTTATCAACAACAGATAAGGTTAAAAGAACATCTGGAAGCTTAAAGTATTAGTTACATTGTTGCTGTGAAAGTTACAATAACAAGAAAAGAAATTTAACTTGTCAACTGCCATTTGTATTTTATGAAGTAATAATAAAACTATAGAGGAAATAAAAATACGATACCGGTAAATAATTTCGTACGAAACAGAAAAAATATTAACATTGCAACAAAATAATCTACTTAAAATTGGATTTTCTTGAGAGACAGTTCTAAAAACTGTATCCAAAAACATTAGCATTCTGTGGGGATATATGAGAAAATATAAATTCATTGCTAATTCGAACAATATTCGCTACTATTTTTTCCTCCGAATTAATGACAACTTCTTCATGGCTCGGTTAAATTAAGCGTAAATCCTTAAATAAACACTTTGTATTTCCTCTAGAATATTTCGCTGGCCAAAATTGGACATTTTATTTAAGCGACAGTTTAAAAAATTGTATCACAGAAATAATAGCCTTCTTTATGGACATATAAGCAATTATACTAACAGTGCTGATTTGTAAAGTATTTACTATTAATATTTCCCAAATTAATGAAGGTTTTTTTTTCCTCAATTCAGATAAATCCAAGAGATATTATTGCTATATAAACAATTCATCTTCACTAAAATATAGTTGATAAAAATTGGACTTTTATAAAAACACAGTTAAATTTTTTTTAAACCCAGAAACGCTAGTATCCTTTGTTAATATTTAAATAATTATCAATATCTTGTTAATTCGTACAATATTCTCTATTAGTTTTTCCATAATTAATGACTATTTCTTCTTAGTTCAGTTAAACAAAACAATATCTCTAAAGAAATAATTCATTGATCATAGGGTTGTCAACTTCTAGAACAGTGGGTATAAAATGCATCCGAATGGTCTACTGAGCAAATCCTCCAGGGGAAAAAAAAACAAAAAACAAAAAAACAGAATGACTGAGAAAAAGTGTCAATCTTGAATTTAATTTTTTAAAGATTAATAATATCCATATTAAAAAAATCTTATATTATAGACTAGTACTTTTAGAATATGATTTTTTTTCACGTCATCAATTTAGATAGATGGAAAAGAAGTGCAAATTTCTTCTCAAAGACCCTTTTCTTTCCACCGAAAACAAATGAGTCAACAATTAATCCAGATATTCGGTCTTTTCATGGTAAAAATAATGAATATTTTCAGTTTTTTTCATGTCGCCAAATTTGACCAATAGAAAAGTAGTAAAAAGAATTTTTCAACAACTTTTTCTTGACACTAAAATCAAATGTGTCCAAAAATAATGAAAATACTATTTTTTCATGACAAAAATAATGTAGATATTAAGGTTTTTACGCGTCGCCAAATTAGACAGACAAATAGTAAAAATAACTTCTCGATAAGCTTTTCTTTTTATCGAAATTAGTTATTTAAAAAAATATGTTTAACTTATTTTATTTTATTATTTATTTTTTATTTTTCATATTATTAATTATTTTATTTTATTTTAAACAAACATGCATATAAACCTCAAATTAAACAAGTAGAAGAATCGTAAAAGTACTTTTCAATAACCTTTTATTTTCGTAAAAACTAAATGTGTCCAAAAATGATAGATATCGTTTTGAAATATTTCCATGATTATTTTTGTGCTGTACAGCTAGTATTTTACACTAACTGCAAATATTTAACACAAACTAAAAGGAAAAAAATGTATAAAATTTTCAAAATTTGCATTAAAAAATTATAATTGAGTTAATTAAACTTATTTAACTCTCGAAGGTTCATTTTATAGTTATATTTTTTTAAAGTCACATGGTACTAATCAGACAGAAAAACCTTATGTGCTCACGTGACACATATTTCTTATTCACCAACATTTAGAAAAGCGACGGTTCTCGACCATCTCAGAAATCAATCTAGTCAAAAAATAAATTCGGAATTTTTTTTAAATTGAGTTTAAATTTTTTTACAGTTTAAATAGGTTTCAAACTATTACTTGAAAACCAGATTATGGATGCGCCTATATTTAGAAGACGACAGTATTTTTTCATCTCAAAATCATTAGAGTTCTAAAACTTTTTAGCAGCTAGAAAAGTTGAAAATTAGAAAAAAGTTATGCATAATTATATAATATATATAGCTTTCTGTACCTCCCTTCACTTTTTCGCATTCGATTCCATTTTCTTCAGTGAGATTCCTCGAGCCATAACTTCTTACGACCCTGCCCATTATTGGCCAGACAGGTGTACATGGCGGACATGCGAGCCAAGTTGTAGCCTTTTCTTGGCGATAAATCGGCAAATGTGAAAACCTTCTTTATCATTTTCTAATAACCCTAAAACCGAAAAATTGATACCTCAAAAGCGATAAATCGCTGGTTTTCTGCCGTGCATTTTGAGACTTCAAAACCTACTAAACCAAAACAACATCATGTTCTCAAATGATAAAAAAAAGCCGATATTTGAAAACTTCATTCTCCTTGCCCATTCAATACGATTACGATGCGTGTTATAGTTCCATGTTTAGGATTCTCAACAGAATAATCTAACGCAATAAAAACGCCATTATGTAAATGTTTACAAACTTTTGAAACCAAACTTTTTTGCAATTTTTGACACTAAACAAACCTCATATTGAGGCAGTGTAAATAAAAATAATTAATCTAATTGGCATTTTTATGATATTTGATAAGTGTTAAAAATATTTAATTTTGCTTGTTTAAACATAATTGTTTGTTTTATATTATCTCCCTGACGAACAGGAAGAAATATGAAAAAAATAAACAACTCAGACTTTCCTCAAGAAGAACAGATGTAAGTATTTTAAACAAAAGTTTATCAAATATTTTAATTTACACATCTCGGGAACTGTAATATTTTTTGCTAGTTTCTTTATTTTTTCCTTTGTACGTTTGAAAAAGTTTATAATTTTAATTGCTTTAACTTCGAATTATAGAAATTTAAATTAACTTATTCAGTCCACTAAAGATTTTATTTGAAATATATAATAATTTGTTTTCCCTAAGACTTTTCATAACATTCTAGAAAATGTCAAAACTAGCATTGCTTTGTATATATTTTGAATATATTTTTTGAAAAAAGAATATTCTAAAGACATTTCTAAACAGACTACAAAAATTAAAATCTAAATTTTTTTCTTGATTTTAAAAAAAGTATTAAACATTATGTAGTGAGTTTTGAAGCAACATCAATGCTGGTCAAAAGTTATTTGTAATATCCTGAATTTTGAAAAAACTCAGTGACTGTTTAGAACAGTTTATAGTCTATAACATTTCATAATTGTTTCCTTCTTATGACAAGATTAATTCTCTTTTAAAAACAAAAGCAATTTTCGATTAAAAATTTTTTTAAACAGCTTTATACGATTTAATTATGTGTTATAAAGAAGCTAAAGAAGTTTAGTCCCTTATCTTAAAAAAAATTGTAGATCTGAACTCAATTTTGTTAGAAGTTGGGTTAAAGGAAATTTATCTGTGTCTCTATTTGTGTAAATATGTACACGATAGTTCAGAATACTAATGTTACAGATAAAAATTGGCATATTACTAAACATGCATGTTTAAAGCAAATTTTAGACAAAATCTGTTGTTGTGTTGTCTGTCTATCCATCTGTCTATTCGTGGGTGCATTGACACAATGAATGAAAATAGAATAATGTGAATAAGCAATTACAATAGAATAATGTGACATAAGCAGTTGAAAGCTTATATTATTGAAATAATACTAAAAATTGAAATTGTGATTGAATTTGAATTAAGTATTATAAGCAATTTACATTTTTGTTTGCTTGCCTTTGAGTATATGAACATAATAATTAAAAAAATATAAGGTACGTGAATCTTTTTTTGGTCCTATCATCATAATAGATTTATATCAAATTTTAGCATCAATAATTCTACATGATTAGTTTTAAAATGCATACTCGATTCAATTCCTTATAGTAGAAGCTGTACTCAAAACTCACTGCATCATATTTTAGGGCCGCGGTGGCTTGGTGGTAAGGTCTCAGCTTCGTGACTCGATTCCACCGAGGAACCATCGCGTAAGAGGGTCTCTTGCACGCTAAATCTGTCAGGCCAAACGTCCTCCTGCTACTGTGGTGTGGAGAGGGGGTGCCAGCTCAGGTGTTGTCATCTGACCAGGGTTCAAAATTATGAGGTCCGTCCCAAAAATAACCCAAGTTTTGCTTTACAATGGAATGTTAAAGTAGGTAAAATAAACTAAAGCATCATATTTTAATGTAAATTGTGCATCTATTGTGTGCTTATGTGTTCTGATATCTATAAATCTACATGAATTCTTTTAAAATCCATACTTAATGCTCTTCATTACAGCAGAAACTGAAAGCGAAACGTATTCCATAAATGTGTAAATTATGCGTATACTGTATGCTTATGTATTCTAATATCAAGTTTTGGCGCATCAATAAATATATATGAGTATTACTAAAATACTTATTCAAGCTTTTCAGTGTTCTAGAAACTGAACAGAAATGCGATGCATCAGAGTTTTGTGTACTTTGCTGGTGCTGAGCATTAGTGTGTTCTGGTATCAAATTTAGGCAACAATGAATCTACACGGAAATTTCAAAATGCGTGTTCAGTCATCTACTGCATATTAGAAACTAAGTATAAAAGGCACTGTATTAAATTTGCGTGCAAATCGTGTGTGTACTCTAAGATTGTATGGTCTGGCAACAATAAATCTACATGGAAAGCTCCAAAATGCATACCCGATTGTTCAGTCTCGACTGCAGCGCCAGCCTCCTTGGTGGCGAAAAATTTAGTTAGTTCAGTTCGCATTCAAAACGCGTACATGCGCTCGTCCGTTTAGGTTTCTCCACTATTAAGCTGGAGACAATAATGCCCTCTGAAAACAAGACAAAAATGGACACTTTATTGTTTAAATCCTACTACTAAGCTAGGATGTGAACAGACGTATCGTCTTATACAGAAAGTCACTTCGCTAAGAAGCCGAAGTCAACTGTGAAATTAACCAGCACTTAATTATTAATGTAAAGCCTATAGGTAACTATGTGCATTTAATATTCCTATATCCTAAACCTTGCCACAGTTTCTCTCTATTGTTATTTTTGTTTACCTATGTTGAATTTGTGTAATAAATGTTTTAAAACTTAATACGTCCATGTGCCACTTTTTCTCTTTTTACTGAGCTATCGTATCCATTTTGGTCCGTCGAGGCCATGGATGATTAAAATATACTGTGACTTATTTAAGGTTTAGGAAGTTAAAATTATATAGGTTAAAATGGAACAGGCTGATCCAGTCGAAAAAGTTAACCGCGCAAAAGGCGTAATAAAATCTAGCGTAACAAAGCTAGAAAAATTTATAGAAGAAAATGCCGAATCAGCTTCGGTTATTGTGCTGGAAGTTAAAATAAGGAAAATAGAAGAGTTAAAAAAGAAGTTGGATACCCAGTTGAACGAATTCCTACAAATTAAGGACATCACTGGACTGCAGAAAATCTCCGACGACTTCGAAG